>JAGFNQ010001031.1:588543-693543 GCA_024364735.1 Boesenbergia rotunda
CAAGACAGAAACTTGGGAAGTTTGGCTGGGCTGTGTTCGTGCTCTGTTGCTTTGTGCTTGAGCGATCTTGTAATCTTGTGAGCTTGTCTTCTCGAGTGTCTCTGTGCTTAACTTGTATCTTCTTGAGATCACTTGTGGAGAGATTTCTCCACCGAGAAGGAGGCTGCTACTATCCGGAGTTCACCAGGGCTTGATCTGCCGACGATCAAGGGATCGCCCACCTCACGAGCACGCCAAGGAGTAGGGGCAAGTTATCCCGAACCTTGTATATCGCTGTGTTAGCGTTTGTTTGCTTCCTTTCTCTATTTTATTCTTCCTGTTGCATTTTGTTTCACTGCTACTAATCTGATCACAGGAAGAAAGTTAAAAGAGGGGCGATTGAGTGTCTGGCTATATTCCCCCCCCCCCCCTCTATAGCCATCCGTTCCAACAAGTGGTATCAGAGCTTGGGGCTCTACTTCAACGGCTTAAACCTCCGAGAGCTAACAAAAGATGGCCATGGAAGAGAAGGGTTAGCACCAGCCGACCTCCACTCTTTGAAGGCACTGATTTTCATATTGGAGGTTGAAGATGGAATTTACCTAAAAACCAACCTCAGCATGTGGTTTGCTGTCAAGGAAGGTTTTCTACTCCAAAGATGCTAAGGGGAAAAGAGATGGACTTCTCAAGTTGGTCGGCAGATCAAATCCGGAGAGGTGAAGCCGATGCGAAAGCGGTGGTAACTTGCAATGCGGTTGACCAAGGACCAACTAATCAAGGTTGGTCCCTTCACAAGTGCTAAAGATCTATGGAGCAAGATCATTGAGCTCCATGAAGGAACTCAAGACACCCAGACTGCCAAGAAGGACCTCCTTCTCAGCCAACTCCAAAATCTGTCCATGAGAGAGGAAGAAACTGTAAGTATACTCCATGGACGATTCAAGGAGATCCTAAATGGTCTACACTCCATCAATGAGAAGGTTGAGAATCGAGATCTTATAAGGTATGTCCTCAAAGCTTTTCCTAGGAACGCCTTGTGGTCATCCATGGTGGATGCTTACAAGGTTTCCAAGGATTTATCTTTTGTTAAGTTAGAAGATCTATTTTGTGAAATGGAACTACATGAGATCTCTAACAAAAGTTCAAAAGAGAAAGGTATTGCTTTAGTGACAGGTGACAACAAGAAGAAGAAGAAGGGGAAGAAGAAGAAGAAGGAAGTCTCTTCATCTTCATCTTCATCCTCATCCGAGTCCGAGGAGGAGGGCAGCCGGTCTTCTTCCTCCGAGATGGCAAACTTCGTTAGAAGAATGATGAGGAAGAGCCGGAGCTTCAAGGGTAAAGGTAACCAAAGTAAATTTAAAATTGATAAGTCTAATGTTACTTGTTATGAGTGTAGCAAGAAAGGACATTACAAGGATGAATGCCCAAAGTTAAAGAAGAAGAAGGATAAACCAAAGAAGAAAAGGAAGGCCTTGAGGGCCACATGGGATGAATCGTCTTCTAGTTCATCCGAAGAAGAGGAGGAGAAGAACACTCATAACTTTGTCCTCATGGCCATAGAGGATTCAAATGAAGAGGAGAGTGGAGACGAATCAAGCTCCTCAACCGCGCCTTCATCATCTTCGGATGATGAAGAGGTAATCTCTCCCGAGCTAGATAAGTGTTATAGAACCATTGCATGTCTAGCTAGGTTGCTTAAAAAAATCCAAGAACAAAGTTAAATTATTGAAATTGGAAGTAGAAGAATTGAAATCCTCTAGGGTGGAGGATATTAATGATTTCCATGAGAAATCCTCTAAGGATGAGGATCTTGATAATTTGCATGATAAAAATCTAGAGGATGACAATAGGATCTTGAGGAGTGAAGTTGAAAAACTCAAGAAATTCTTGAGAAGTTTTCAACTAGCTCTAAAACATTAGACATGATCTTAAATTCCCAAAGGGCGGTTTACAATAAGGTCGGTATCGGTTACCGACCTAACGAACCAACCTTTGTATCATTAATGTCAAGAACCCAATTTAGATCACAAGATGATTCTAGGGTTCAAAAAGTCAAAAAGAAAATGACTAAGGCATGGGTGCCAAAGTCCCTCATTGTTGATGCATTAGGTCCCAAAATTTGGCTATCTAAAACTTCTATCTTTAGAATTGTATAAGCATTATTTGAGGGGGAGCATCTATCAACATGGGAGGTTGATATTGGGTGCTCCAATTCCAAACCCATGAATTGAGATGAATTGTCATTCATCACAACAAGAGGTCTAAAATTAGGTTTTTCTTTGGAATTGCCTACATTTCATAAATTTATGACAACATCATGGTTTTGTGATCCATAGTTAAATAGATACATGTTTGTGAATTTTCTTATTAGTAAAGTACAAATATATGATGATGAATTCATTGTAATCAAAGGAGCATGAATAGTTTCCTGTCGACATTATACTATGCTTCATTTTGATACAAACTTAATTGGAACCATGACCTTAATACACACTTGGAAGTATGACTTTTCAACTCAATCCATGAGTTTAGCTTCAATATGCCATGATTAGGATTGAACTCTGTAGTTCACTGTAAATCTTGAAGTTAGCCAAAATATTTGCAATAACTTGTGACATATCTTAGGCTTAAGTGTTATTTAATACTTTGGAGATAAGTTTAGTTGAGTATGCCATGATTTTCTTGTATGTGTTAGACAACATGAAGGCATGCTATTGAACAAGTATGGACACATGAATTAGTTAGTACTAATTCAAAAATCACTATGAAAATCTCACAATACATGATTAGACAAAGAACATGAGCTTAAGGTCTAGGGTTAATGCTCTCTTTGTATCAAACTCAAATTCCATGACTTGTTTGTTTTCCCAACGATTATGCTTTGATACAAACATGCTTTTGATACTCAAGTTAAGGCTTAGCACATACTGATCATGCTTTGATAGGGGTTAAAGTTTTGAATCTTGATAAGAATTTGAACAAGCATGTTTGGAATTTGAAATGTTGATACATTGACACAGATGTGATTGATATAATGATATAAGCATGTTTTGGAACTTGATCATATTGTGACACTAAATTGACATAAACATGTTATTGGTTTCTTTTCACAAAAAAAATTCTCAATTTTTGATATGGAATTGATACAAATCATGATGATTATTTTAGTTTGGGAAATACTTTTTGATTAAGGAAACCCTTTAGGACAAATGGATCAAATCTGATTGTATAAGGGTTTGGGAAAGGTTAAGAGTTGAAACAAACCTATTTCTGAAACTGATCAGTTTCAGAAAACATTCTGTGTCAAACCTGATCGGTCCACCGACCGATCAGGGATCCCTCTGATCGGTCTGGTGACCGATCAGTCGTCGTTCTGATCGGTCTGGTGACCGATCAGACCAACTCTGATCAAGGAACTCCCAGATCGTACCAAATTGATCCAAAACCTCCTCAAACCAATCTCTTTTCATTGAATTGTATCAGTTTGATGATCATACTCCTAACAAATCTGATACAAACCAATTACAATTGAAACATATTTGATCCTCCATTAGTACAATCCTGGTACTAAGGAAGTACAAATTTGTTCAAGTGGTACTTGAAACAAAACCTAAATACTGATTTGATACAAACCTATGTTGGAATGTTCAAATTCTTAAGAAAGGGTTTGTTGAGTCATGACTCTTGTTCTTAATGTCGTGTTTCGGAAATTTTTCTGAAATAACGAATCTCAATAGAGTCTATATCCCTATTGTGGAATGCAAATTGTTAATGCAGTCTGATCAGGAATGTATCAGAGTTTCAGGAATTTTTCTGAAATTTGATCGCTCCCCAAACTAATCAGATATGTTTCTGTATCACGTGATCAACGAACCTGATCGGTCACGGAGACCAATCAGGACTATGTGTCAGATACAGATGCATTCCTTACTTGTCATGTGAAGCATATACATGTTTGACCTTGATATATTTCTGTATATGTTTTCATGTGTAATTCAAAACTTAACTTTGATTATTTTGGGTTTGGGGAGAGACCCGTGTTTGAGGGGGAGGTATGTTTAAAACTTAATAATCATACCCTTTTCGATGTTTGACAAAGGGGGAGAAAATGGCTGATTAAGTTTATGGTTATTATAGGGGGAGGATCATGATTCCCTTATAAGAATTGAACGGACTTCAATTGATTAATACCTAAACCTAAATCGGGTTGTCAAACAATAAAAAGGGGGAGATTGTTGATACAGTCTGGCCCGGTTGTTGTTTTGGTGTTTGACAATGATTTAAGTTTGGTTGAGCGAATTTGGGTTAAAGTCCTGGTCGGGGACTGGGCATGAAACCCTGATGAGTGAAGTCAGGTCCTAGCTTGTGAAGCTAGGTTGAAATCTCGGTGAGTGAAGTCGGGTCCTGGTGAGTCAAGCCATGTGATGGAAATTCCGGTGAGTGAAGCCGAGTCCTGGTGAGTGAAGCCAGGTGATGGAAATCCCGGTGAGTGAAGCCGGGTCCTGGTGAGTGAAGCCAGGTGTGGAAATCCCGGTGAGTGAAGCCGGGTCCTGGTGAGTGAAGCCAGGTGTTGGAAATCCCGGTGAGTGAAGCCGGGTCCTGGTGAGTGAAGCAGGTGTGAAAAGTCCTAATTCGGAGAGGTGGGTGAAAAGCCTAGCTTGGAGGTAGGTGAAAAGTCCTAGCTTGGAGGGCTAGGTGAAAAGTCCTAACTTGGAGGGCTAGGTGAAAAGTCCTAACTTGGAGGGTTAGGTGAAAAGTCCCATCTTGGAGAGTTAGGTGAAAAAGTCCTAGCTTGGAGGGTCAGGTGCCTAGCTTGGAGGGCTAGGTTGGATGAAGGTCTAACTCGGAGGGGGTTGGGTGAAAAGTCCTAGCTTGGAGGGCTAGGTAAAAAGTCATAGCTTGGAGGGCTAGGTGAAAAGTCCTAACTTGGAGGGTTAGGTGCAAATTCCCAACTTGGAGAGTTAGATTGAAAAATCCTTAGCTTGGAGGGCTAAGGTGAATGAAATCCTAGCTTGGAAGGCTAGGTTTGCGTCCCTGGATCGGTCTGGTGACCGATCAGGGAGTTGGCACGCTGCTCCTTCGTGGATCGGTTTGGTGACCGATCCAGCGATGTCTGATCGGTGTCTGGTGACCGATCAGGGAGTGTGTGTTTCACTCACTGCACAGCTCCTGATCGGTCTGGTGACCGATCAGGGAGCGAACAGTGAGTTGAGTTCCCTTGCTAATCAGGTCCAGAACGGTCCGGTGACCGATCAGAGACTTAGAATTTGATTAAAGAATCACTGTTCACTCAAGCCTGATTGGTCTGGTGACCGATCAGGCAGGAGCCTGATTGGTCTGGGGACCAATCAGGAGTGTGCAGAAACTGCTGGATCGGTCTGGTGACCGATCAGGCTCCTCCCTGATCGGTCTGGGGACCGATCAGGAGCAGAACTTTAATTCAAATATGATGTCAGAAGTCTGTTTTCACTGTCAATTCTCTGCTACTTGCTGATTTCTTTTTGATATGCATTGCTAAGCCTCTGTTCGAGTGTGCAGGTGATAGCAGGTGATTCAAACACTCAAGGAGGGTCAATGGGAGGTTTTCCTTGGAGCAGGTTTGGATCTATTGTGTTTTCAGGTCTCAACGGCGTCTGGCGCAACTAGCAACTGACGAAGGCGCGGCTGGCAACTGACGGAGGCTCAGCTGGAGGATTGTCCAGTGGACTGAGTGCTCAGAGAGGTCAGTGGGTCAAGGTGTGAGTCAGTGGTGCTGATGGAGCTGGCGACGTTGAGCAGGAGCTTAAGAGACAAAGCTGGATGCAGAGAAGCGGAGGCGAACAAGACAGAAACTTGGGAAGTTTGGCTGGGCATTCGAGAAGGAGGCTGCTACTATCCGGAGTTCACCGGGGCTTGATCTGCCGACGATCAAGGGATCGCCCACCTCACGGGCACGCCAAGGAGTAGGGGCAAGTTATCCCCGAGCCTTGTATATCGCTGTGTTAGCGTTGGTTTGATTCCTTTCTCTGTTTTATTCTTCCTGTTGCATTTTGTTTCCGCTGCTACTAATCTGATCATAGGAAGAAAGTTTTAAAAGAGGGGGCGATTTGAGTGTCTGGCTATATTCACCCCCCCCCCCCTCTATAGCCATCCGGTTCCAACAAAACCTTCTGGAAAATATTTCAAAAATTTCTAGACCAGATTTTCGAGTTGTCATATTAACAATATACAAATTATTTCTTATTTTTCATATTCTTTAATGCCCAAGGTTTTGAACTAAATGATTTTCATAATATGATACTAGAAAGTAAAACATACCTTGTCTCATAATGACATTCAAGTATGAAGAAATTAGGACACCATAGATAATTTTGTGTTCTCCCTGCTGATCTCTCTTCTTACTAGCCTCTTTGATGAAGCAAAGGCCTATATATTAGGTAGAGTAAGGATTATTTTATAACCTTTCAATTACATTGTCACGCCCCGAGACCCAGGAGCCGCTGTTCCAATAGAAAATCGGACAGCACCTCCCCTGTCCGGCGGACAATTTACACATACACAGAACATACTAGACATCACCACGCAGTTTGATTATATATATTTGGCCTCAGGCCTCAAAACTAAAACATAAACTGACCTAAAAGCATCAGACAACTAAGTAAATCATACCTGACTGCGGACCGGTCCGACTTAGGATAGAACAACCAATACAACAACCCCTTAGGGCACACGACACACTCGTAATACATATACAAATCACTAAGGACATATGAAACCAATGCACTGCCCAGTACAAACACATAACCATGTCTTCACGATGGGTAGGGACTGGCTGCTGGGCTCTTCTGGCGACTCCAAGTATCTCAACCTGAAATAAAAATATATGGCAACGGTGTGAGTCCATAAACTCAGCGAATACCCAACAGATATGCGTAGAAAGTTATAATAACAATAGGAGTCTACGCTGATACAGTCCCATATGAACAATAGGGAAAGACAAGTACTGAAGATACTGAGTAGATACATACCTGAATCCATCTAACCTGGAAAGAGGGTAATAAATACCAAATGGAACAACAATAGACATATAATCTCAGATAACAAGTCTCCAGAATATGCATGTCAAACAAGTGCAGCAAATAAATGCAGCAATCAATGCACGATGCAAAATATGCACATGGTGCAATGTCATGGTCACCCCCTAACTCCAGTCAAGCCACCGAGACAGGCGATACTGTGTCGGCCGAGTGGGTAGAGCTGTGACACTGTCCGTACTCTGCCATCACTGCTCCTGAGTGACCGAGAGGACAGGATGCTGGTGGAGCTATCGCTCCGCCCATGTACATATGGGGGAGATATCTCTCTCATCTTCTCTGGTCTATGGGTAGAGAAGGGATCCCTGCTTGCTACCACGCTCCGAAACCACTACCCCTGAGCGGACGAGCGGAGCAATACAGAGCAAATGCACACACCCAGCGGTATCCACTAACCCATGAGTGGCCGTGTGTGCATATCATGTGCCGGAAGACGATTAGGCTCAACCACAAGGGAGTCGCTGATCGCCGGCATGCAACAATGCAAGGATGGTGTATGATAGATACACATACCTCTCTCCCAAGTCCTCAGTATACTAGGTCTCAGTCTGAAATCCTATAACAGGAAATACAGGTAACCTACAAGGTATACTGGCCGAAAACTACAGATCCCTCAAGGTCAAAGGCAGGAGATACATCACGATCTCTAAGCATACATATAGATATGACACTACCTGATACTGTATGGAACTAACAGCATAATAACTCAGGGATAAACCCCAGGTATCCAGGACAGACATAATAAACAGGGATAACCAACAAGTATCCAGAACAGGCATAATAACCAGGGATAAATAACAAGTATCCAGAACAGACATGATAACTCAGGGATAACTAACAAGTATCCAGGACAGGTATAATAACTCAGGGATAACTAATAAGTATCCAGAACAGGCATAATAACTCAGGGATAACTAATAAGTATCCAGGACAGCATAATCAACAGGGATAGCGTATAATCTTACTGCTATCTATAACAGTCTATGCATAACAATATGACAGTATCAGAAAAGATAAGTCAAAGGGTACCCGCCTCCAATGGAAGAATCTCGTATCAAATGAGAACCTCCCGTCTAGAAATCTGAGAGCAATCAGGGTCCTGTATCAAAGGATATAGTTTTAGCTATCATAACAAATGATAACTAACCACACATAACTATACCCCTAATAAAACTATTCTAAAGTAATGATCACTAATTAACTGTAATCAGTGATTAGTTCTGAGTCCAACTCAATTCATTTTATGTTTAACCCCAAGCTTAACCCAAGTCATCACCTTTCCATCACAGTGGAATATAATCCTTAGCCACCCTTAACCAATCTCATGATCATGCTAGAATAGGTATCCAAAACTCAAAGTATACACGGCAACCTCCATTTAGGTGTAACTTCACAATCCAAATGAAACTCGGCTCACAAAACTACCTCGCCTATTCCAACTGATCCCACAGGCATCAGTTCAATAACTCTTTAATTGAAACTTACATCAAGGACATAGCAATATCAAATGCAACATTTATAATCTTAATCTAATTCACATGATATCACACCATAAATCATCATAAGATCTAAAGATGAGAGCTAAACCCGTTCACTCTTCAAGCCATCCAAAACAAAAGGTTTCATCTTCAAATGGAGCTCACAGCATGATCTCAAGCACCACCATCCTACGGTAGCAGGGTTAAAAATTCAACTCACAACAACACAGCATGCTAATCAAAAACTAAACTCCAAGATCAAGCATTAGGTCAAATTCAATCCAAATAGTAGCAGTTCGAAATCAGACTCCAAAATCACAAATCTAAGATACAACCCACCTCACGGTAAGAACACACCACAATCAACATCAAAAACCTGATCAAATTCTCAATCCAAAAACACCACAACAAAATTCATACCTACAACCAACCAATCCACGCATAAATCAACAGAATTAAGAAAGCTAACAATCACCAAGGGAAACCCAAATCCGAATACAGCAATTCAGTTTCTGATCCACACCAAACCCATTACACAAATGAAATCCCAATGGAAATACACAACCCGGGCATACAAGCAACAGGGAAACGTTCCAACAATGAGTTCCAATTCTAATCGAATGAAACCTCAAATCGATACAAGAACAAAAACCTATAGTACTCAGAGCTTACCCTTTTTCGTTGCAACCCACTGAGTAGTTGAAGATCAACATCTAATGGAGTATACGGAGTGATCCCTTAGCACCGACGCGAGCACCGGGAGAGGATCGAGAGGAACAAAGACCGTTGGAGATGAGGGCTCGCTGGAGAGGAGGAAAGGAAGAACAACCCAACGCTTGGTTGCGGCTAGGGCACGCGAGGAAGGAAGAGGCAGCGCCTGGCAGTGGCTGCGGCTAGGGTTCGCGAGAAGAGAAGAAACGCGAAGGGGAGGAAGAAGAAACGCAGGCGGCGGCTGCGTGCGTTGGCTGCGGGTGAAGGCAGAGGAAGTTTTCTGCCAATTAAGACTAGATTAGGTTTTTAATCACAAAATATATATATATATATATATATATAGCATCTCCTCCAATAAATCGGAAACCTAATTATGTTTTGTTATTTATACGAATTATCCTCGTAAATTCCACCAAGGATTCAGCAAAATTTCTAAAAATTTTCCATCGTATTCTACAAGGTTATTTCTTGATTTAAAATATAAAATTACTTGCCGTATTTTACATTCTCCCCTACTAATAAAAATTTGGTCCCCAAATTTCGTCATTCCTCATACGGCACACACTAGCATCAAAATATGTTGGTACTCGTCATGAGTCACCACTTCGTCTGTTACCCTAAGGTTACGCTACAATAGAAAATTGGAGATATCGATCCAAAGGTGATCATCCGATAACCAGGAACAATCGAACAACCAATCATTCATCCCAACTATCCAGGGGCCTCAATCCTAAAATCACTGGCGCTCTACCTATACTTCGATCCTCAAACATAAAACATCACATTCATAAGTATCACCCGAGTAATCCCGAAGTCAATGACATCCTCCTAAGCATCACAAGTCATATATATGTATATCTATATTCTCCAATAGACCATCAAAAGATAATCTATAATTTAGAGATTGTGTTGATATGTCGTACCACATACTGCTATCAATAACAGACTTCCTAATTAATCAACCACCAAAAGATCATTTATCCACCAAATGATCCATCAAAAGGGCCACAAATCTGGTAGGTCCATTTCCCCTAATAGAATCCTCAAAATACCACATATCATAGAGATTCGTCAATCTCAATCCACCTCTCAACACCTATGGGAAAGTCCATGGTGATATCAACCTTATCATCCCGTGAACTAATATGTCCACGATGGAGATATAATAACCGAAAACAGTAGACATCTTTAACCTCCTGATTAATGTCCAATATCACAACGAAAGGTAAGGATATAACTAACTCCACATTCTCCGCACCCTAACGGATCGTACATCCCGATGCACCATCGAGATTATCCAACCATATACACTCAATCTATGAGTCAGAATCCCTCATAGACTAGTGTAGCAACTAGCGAGTCACACCGACCGTCAACTCGTAATCCAATACAATCCATGGTCAAAACCCTCTGATGTCCTACTCCATAACAAGGAGATAGAGACGTGCAATCTCTCAGGAGTATCTCAACATACTCATGAAGCAATTCCTTTATTTCCCCGCATGTCATCCTCGATAACATCTAACTAGAGGTGACCTAACCTTGTAAGTGATTTGCCTCCGCGCAAATCATAAGTCCGTAGACACCTTCTTGGTTATTTAGACCAAGTACAAACGGTACTTATAAGTGTCAAGCAACTAACTCCACACTTTTCTATATTAGCTCAAATCACCTATCAGCACGTACTTTCTAGGTCAACTACCAAGTACAAGTGATCCATAGTCAAAGTCCCCAAGGAACAGATTGTATCAATCCTCTACTAATCATAATAATATGTAGCTGCTGCTACCCTATTGCATCAATACAGATCATGTACTCAAAACATGACATCTAGCTTATCTGTCCAGATATACGCAACATAAGAAAACTTGTAGCTCCATGAGCTACTGTGAATTGATCCAATAACATGAGAGAATTTCTAACTATACATAAATATACAGGAATAACCACCTGATCCAATGACATGAAAAAAATTTCTAACCATACCTAAATATACAGGAATGGTAGTATGTTCCGATAATACGAGATAATTTCTAAATCACACCTAGATATACAGGTATAGTAACATGATCCAATAACATGTGAGAATTTCTAAATCATACCTAAATATACAGGAATGGTAACATGATCCAGTAACATGTGAGAACTACTAACCATACATAAATATACAGGAATGGTAGCATGATCCGATAACACGAGATAATTTCTAAATCATACCTAGATATACAGGTATAGTAACATGATTCAATAACATGTGAGAATTTCTAAATCATACCTAAATATACAGGTATAGTAACATGATCCAATAACATGTGAGAATTTTCTAACCAATACCTAAATAGGATAAGGGATCCAAAAGATCAGGGAAAATACCTGTCGCCTGAAGAAGTCCAATCGCGCCAAGTCCCAAACAACCACATCGATAAAACTACTCCGAACAAATCCGAAAAGACTCGTACAACCATTAGACACCGTAATCCACAAGTCCCGAAGGTATCCGAAAACCTGAGCTCTGATACCAAATTAAATTGGTATCAGAGAAACACCGAAAAATCCGCAAATACCCGAGGTATCTCGCAACCTGGGCTCTGATACCAAAATAAATTGTCACGCCCCGAGACCCAGGAGCCGCTGTTCCAATAGAAAATCGGACAGCACCTCCCCTGTCCGGCGGACAATTTACACATACACAGAACATACTAGACATCACCACGCAGTTTGATTATATATATTTGGCCTCAGGCCTCAAAACTAAAACATAAACTGACCTAAAAGCATCAGACAACTAAGTAAATCATACCTGACTGCGGACCGGTCCGACTTAGGATAGAACAACCAATACAACAACCCCTTAGGGCACACGACACACTCGTAATACATATACAAATCACTAAGGACATATGAAACCAATGCACTGCCCAGTACAAACACATAACCATGTCTTCACGATGGGTAGGGACTGGCTGCTGGGCTCTTCTGGCGACTCCAAGTATCTCAACCTGAAATAAAAATATATGGCAACGGTGTGAGTCCATAAACTCAGCGAATACCCAACAGATATGCGTAGAAAGTTATAATAACAATAGGTGTCTACGCTGATACAGTCCCATATGAACAATAAGGAAAGACAAGTACTGAAGATACTGAGTAGATACATACCTGAATCCATCTAACCTGGAAAGAGGGTAATAAATACCAAATGGAACAACAATAGACATATAATCTCAGATAACAAGTCTCCAGAATATGCATGTCAAACAAGTGCAGCAAATAAATGCAGCAATCAATGCACGATGCAAAATATGCACATGGTGCAATGTCATGGTCACCCCCTAACTCCAGTCAAGCCACCGAGACAGGCGATACTGTGTCGGCCGAGTGGGTAGAGCTGTGACACTGTCCGTACTCTGCCATCACTGCTCCTGAGTGACCGAGAGGACAGGATGCTGGTGGAGCTATCGCTCCGCCCCATGTACATATGGGGGAGATATCTCTCTCATCTTCTCTGGTCTATGGGTAGAGAAGGGATCCCTGCTTGCTACCATGCTCCGAAACCACTACCCCTGAGCGGACGAGCGGAGCAATACAGAGCAAATGCACACACCCAGCGGTATCCACTAACCCATGAGTGGCCGTGTGTGCATATCATGTGCCGGAAGACGATTAGGCTCAACCACAAGGGAGTCGCTGATCGCCGGCATGCAACAATGCAAGGATGGTGTATGATAGATACACATACCTCTCTCCCAAGTCCTCAGTATACTAGGTCTCAGTCTGAAATCCTATAACAGGAAATACAGGTAACCTACAAGGTATACTGGCCGAAAACTACAGATCCCTCAAGGTCAAAGGCAGGAGATACATCACGATCTCTAAGCATACATATAGATATGACACTACCTGATACTGTATGGAACTAACAGCATAATAACTCAGGGATAAACCCCAGGTATCCAGGACAGACATAATAAACAGGGATAACCAACAAGTATCCAGAACAGGCATAATAACCAGGGATAAATAACAAGTATCCAGAACAGACATGATAACTCAGGGATAACTAACAAGTATCCAGGACAGGTATAATAACTCAGGGATAACTAATAAGTATCCAGAACAGGCATAATAACTCAGGGATAACTAATAAGTATCCAGGACAGCATAATCAACAGGGATAGCGTATAATCTTACTGTTATCTATAACAGTCTATGCATAACAATATGACAGTATCAGAAAAGATAAGTCAAAGGGTACCCGCCTCCAATGGAAGAATCTCGTATCAAATGAGAACCTCCCGTCTAGAAATCTGAGAGCAATCAGGGTCCTGTATCAAAGGATATAGTTTTAGCTATCATAACAAATGATAACTAACCACACATAACTATACCCCTAATAAAACTATTCTAAAGTAATGATCACTAATTAACTGTAATCAGTGATTAGTTCTGAGTCCAACTCAATTTATTTTATGTTTAACCCCAAGCTTAACCCAAGTCATCACCTTTCCATCACAGTGGAATATAATCCTTAGCCACCCTTAACCAATCTCATGATCATGCTAGAATAGGTATCCAAAACTCAAAGTATACACGGCAACCTCCATTTAGGTGTAACTTCACAATCCAAATGAAACTCGGCTCACAAAACTACCTCGCCTATTCCAACTGATCCCACAGGGCATCAGTTCAATAACTCTTTAATTGAAACTTACATCAAGGACATAGCAATATCAAATGCAACATTTATAATCTTAATCTAATTCACATGATATCACACCATAAATCATCATAAGATCTAAAGATGAGAGCTAAACCCGTTCACTCTTCAAGCCATCCAAAACAAAAGGTTTCATCTTCAAATGGAGCTCACAGCATGATCTCAAGCACCACCATCCTACGGTAGCAGGGTTAAAAATTCAACTCACAACAACACAGCATGCTAATCAAAAACTAAACTCCAAGATCAAGCATTAGGTCAAATTCAATCCAAATAGTAGCAGTTCGAAATCAGACTCCAAAATCACAAATCTAAGATACAACCCACCTCACGGTAAGAACACACCACAATCAACATCAAAAACCTGATCAAATTCTCAATCCAAAAACACCACAACAAAATTCATACCTACAACCAACCAATCCACGCATAAATCAACAGAATTAAGAAAGCTAACAATCACCAAGGGAAACCCAAATCCGAATACAGCAATTCAGTTTCTGATCCACACCAAACCCATTACACAAATGAAATCCCAATGGAAATACACAACCCGGGCATACAAGCAACAGGGAAACGTTCCAACAATGAGTTCCAATTCTAATCGAATGAAACCTCAAATCGATACAAGAACAAAAACCTATAGTACTCAGAGCTTACCCTTTTTCGTTGCAACCCACTGAGTAGTTGAAGATCAACATCTAATGGAGTATACGGAGTGATCCCTTAGCACCGACGCGAGCACCGGGAGAGGATCGAGAGGAACAAAGACCGTTGGAGATGAGGGCTCGCTGGAGAGGAGGAAAGGAAGAACAACCCAACGCTTGGTTGCGGCTAGGGCACGCGAGGAAGGAAGAGGCAGCGCCTGGCAGTGGCTGCGGCTAGGGTTCGCGAGAAGAGAAGAAACGCGAAGGGGAGGAAGAAGAAACGCAGGCGGCGGCTGCGTGCGTTGGCTGCGGGTGAAGGCAGAGGAAGTTTTCTGCCAATTAAGACTAGATTAGGTTTTTAATCACAAAATATATATATATATATATATATATATATATAGCATCTCCTCCAATAAATCGGAAACCTAATTATGTTTTGTTATTTATACGAATTATCCTCGTAAATTCCACCAAGGATTCAGCAAAATTTCTAAAAATTTTCCATCGTATTCTACAAGGTTATTTCTTGATTTAAAATATAAAATTACTTGCCGTATTTTACATACATAGTCCATCAATATGTACATTCAATTACCTCTTTTTCATTCTCATATTGCATGAATATTTAAATGATCCTTTCATCTTCTTTTAAATTGATTTCCATGGATATCACGAAAATTGTCTCTTCATTAACCAATATAAATATAGCCATTAATAATAATTATGACTATTTAATATGTTATTTAATTATAAGAATCTAGACCTTTTACTAATAAACTCTCAATTAATTTGGTGAAATTCAAAATTAAATTAGGTTAATATATTTTTTTTTCTTTTCTTACCAAGAAAAATTTCAAGGCTTATTAGTAATTTCAATTTCTTATCCTTCAAATTCTAAAAATTCAGAAAATGAAATCACAAATATTAAAAATACAAATTCAATAGATAAATCTATAATTACAAATCTTAATTAAAAAAGAACAATTCAAATCTTAATCGAAAATTAAATTTTTAAAAAATATTAATTTAATAAATTTTAAAAAAAATAATTTCTAAATTTAATTTGAAATTATATTTTTAAAATTCTAAATTAAAATTTAAATTTTAACTAAATAAAATATTATCTTAAGTTAAGATAATATGTGTGCACAATCGCTAATGTTATTTAATTATATGAGCTATTGAATAGAAAAATAAATTATATATAAGCATTAATAAACAAAATATTTAATCTTGTTATATAATTATATAAGCCATTTAATAACGAATAAATGAAACATAAGTATTGATGAGAAATAAAGAATTATTTCTAATACCAACTTCACGGACCTTAAGGGTATTAAGGCATTTATAATCGTGAAACCTCTTCAAAAGCTCTTTGATTATCATATCGATGTCACGTTAGAAAAAACCTCAAATATCAATCTGTTATAAAAAAAACCTCTCAATAATTTTTCGTGAGTCTCATACTTTTTCATTATATTTTACTTTATATATAAATAAAATTTAAATTCATAAACTATCACATAATAACATTAATAATTAAAAAATAAATTATATTATATCAAATAAAAAATCTAAGTAAATAGATTTATTATTTTTTAATTTAAATTAAAAAAGTTATTTTAAATAAAAAATAAAAATAAAGACAAACAAAAAGGATGAAGCCGATGAGGAAGCTCCCTCTCCCTCATTGATGCGATGCGAGGTCACAATGAGAGCTCTCTAATTGGTCTCCGGACCAAGAGTGGCATCGGTCGGGTGCTGAGATTATGGCGATCGCTAAAGCAATAGGGGCCAAGCCCATTCGGTAAGCCCAACTTATCATCGATTGAATCTGCAAGTGGAGACCTCCCGAGCTGTTATCAAACCTTGCGTTATCAAATCCAAAGGGACACGCAACTGCCGCACGGCCGGGCGTGGGAAAGAGCAACTCAGAGCCGTTGAGTCGTGGACCGAGTCAGACCGACCGATGCGAGTAGAAAAGTCTAGTCGCGCGTGACGTGAGGCTGCGGCCACGGTGGCCAGCACGCGCAGCAGCAGCAGCTAGCTGTTCGTCGACGAGACGACGAGGACGACCAGCTGAGAGACGCGGCGGTCGTTGCTGACGCTTGGCCGACACGCACGCCAAGAAGCCGACACCGCAAGCGTCAAAATTAACATCCCACTGCGCGGTGCGCACGCGCAGAGTCCACGCCACATGGATAGATTCGGAAGGTCGGCCATTTGCTCTGGCCTGCAACTTAATTCCGTGCCGACGACAAATCCAGAAGCCATGGCGTAGAAGATACTGCAATCGATATATATATATATATATATATATATATATATATATATATATATATATATATATATATATATATATATATATATATATATATATTTTGATCAGCTGAGTACGATCCTTGCGGACCGCGTGCGGACTGGCGCCTGATCGGTCACCAGACCGATCAGGCAAGTGTCTGATCGATCTGGTGACCGATCAGGCGCCAGTCCGCACACGGTCACCGCTTGTCTGATCGGCCACCGGAGGCTCGGGAGCGTCTCAACGAGTTCATCCGTATCCGACGGGTTCACCCTACCCCCTAGGGTTCATCGCACCTCCCTGAGTTATAGTTGTGTTCGGGGGCGACGGCCGAAGGCCACCGTTGGTGTCGAGAAGTCGCAGGTCGTGTGCCTGATCGGCCACCGGAGGCTCGGGAGCGTCCCCGACGGATTCGCCCGTATCCGACGGGTTCACCCTCCCCCCTAGGGTTCATCGCACCCCCCCTGGGTTATAGTTTTGTTCGGTCGTTGATGTCGAGAAGTCGCAGGTAGTGTGCCTGATCGGTCACCAGATCGATCAGACATTTGCATGATCGGTCTGGTTGCCTGATCGATCTGGTGACCGATCAGGCAGGTGTCTGGTCGGTCTGGTGACTAATCAGGTGCCAGTCCGCACGCGGTCAAAATCGCACGAGTCATAGGAGATCAAAATTATATATATATATATATATATATATACATGATGTCGAATAGCTTGGGAGCTAGTACCATGGCGACCTCTTTGTAACCTGCTCGAATTCAACGAAGTCTTTTTGCTGGCCCAGATCGCATGCACGTTTGATTAATTATCTCGATTGCGTGTTAGAGTAGTGGAGCATGGGGAAGCTGACAAGTAGCACTGATAGTGAAGATATAAGTATGATTTTCAAGCAGAAGTAAATAGAAGTTGGATTGAAGTGATTGGCTTGTTATTCGTTCATTAATTGGTGTCAGGTGGGGTGTTGATGTCGGTAAAGGAAATTCTTTTTATTGCTGAAAATATCAAAGAATACCGTATTTTTTAAAAAAAAATCGACTTTTTTACTATAACACGTACGTGACAATATATTATTAAAAAAATATTTTATCATTTATTTTTTACTAAAGATCCCACGTAAAATCAATTTATTTTTTTTATCTTCCTCGCCAACAACCCTTTCGCAATTACATTTTTGAGACATCTGAATCACTTTTTCATAATTTTGATTTTAAAATAATATATTATGATTCGGATGTGGTATATTTATTTTCTCTCACCCTATATATCTCTTCTTGTCTTATACAACTCGACTCATCATGAACCTTTTATTACATTTTGTTGTGATTGCAAAAAAGATAGTTGAAAGCGGGAGTATCATTTTGATGTAATTGTAAAAAGATTAAAAAATAGTTTAAAAATTATCCTATAAATAATTAATAAATAATGATTATATATATTAAAAATAAAAAATATCAGGCTTGTTAGGCCTTAACTCTCAATATATCAAGTTCAGATCCGCATTGAGCCTGATATTCTGGGATTTCAGATCCAACGTGGACCTGAAATCGAATAATATCATGCCCGCATTCGGTCTGAAATTTGAGAATATAAGGCTCTCTGAAATTTAAAATTGAAATATTTTTTCAAAATAATTATAAATAAATATATAAAATATAGATAAAGATAAAGAAAATATATAAAGAGATAAAGAAAATAAATATATAGATATAAAATAAAAGAAATTTAGATAAATCCAAAATAAGAAAGCTCGTTATCGTAAAATGATACAATAAATTTTAGTGCGTTAATTAAATGTAAGCCTGATAGTGACTCGTATATCATTATAAAAATATTATTTTAATAATTTCAAATTTTAAGAAATGTGGCCTGATATACACTATTTCGAAATTATTTGAATGTGGTCTGATAATTTCAAAAACACTATTTTAATTAATTAATTTATATTTTATATTTCTTTTATTTATTTTTATTCTTTATGTATTTATATATTTTATATTTATATCCCCTAAATACACAATATGGTCTGATATAAACTCTATATTTTACTATATTTTATATATTATTTCTTATATGTTTAATTTATAAACTCTATTTATTTATTTATAATTTAAATGTTTTTATATTTCATATTTATATCTTTATTTTCTTTATCTCTTTATATATTTCCTTTATCTTTATCTCTATTTTATATATTTTATATAATTATTTATAATTATTTTTAAAAAAATATTTTAATTTTGGATATCAAAATGCATGATATTCTTAGATTTCAAGTCCAACCTGACCTGATATTTTTTTATTTTTAAAATATTTTTTAAAAATATATAATCATCATTTATTAATTATTTATAGGATAATATTTTAATTATTCTTAAATTTTTTTAAAAAAATTATAAAATACTCAGGTATGATTATATCCGACTTACATTCATTTAAACTTCAAACCTATCGGATAACATCTAGAAAGCCCTTAAATACACAATGGATAGCACAATTCTAGTCTTTGCAACACCATAAACTCATAATATTTGAAATTATTGCAATCGAACTTTTCTAGGTCCATAAGTGGGTTTTCACCGAAACTCACTGATAGACCTAAAATATTTGGATTTCTCAAATCTCGATATCACTAGGTAGGGTTGAGCTACGGGAAAGTATTTATGATGTCAAAACTTAGTTCTAACGACTAGTAATAAAGTTCTCATAACTTGTTAGTTGGCACAAAGCAGTACATTATGTAGTGGTTGTAACACATTTAAACTGTCTTATTTTATCTCTTATCTTTATTCATATCTCTTTATATATTTCCTTTATCTTTATCTCTATTTTTATATTATATATATATATATATATAAATTATTTTAAAAAATATTTCGATTTTGAATATCAAAAGGCCTAATATTGGACCTGAAATCAGAGAATATCAGTCCTAACGCAGGCCTGATATACAGGGATTTCAGGCCTAATGTAACTTGATATTTTTTCCAATTTAAAAATATATTTCTAAAATATATAACCATCATTTATTAATTATTTATAGGATATTTTTTTAATTATTTCTTAATCTTTTCAATTTTTTTATAAAATACTCAGGTATCATCATATTCGACTTATATTCATTTAAATTTTAAATAAGCTTAAACATATCGTACTATTGGACAACATCTGGAAAGTCCCTAAATACACAATGGATGGCACAATTCAAGTCCTTATAACATCATAAACTCATAATATTTGAAATTGTTATAATTAGACTTTTCTAAATCCAACAGTAGATTTTCATCGAACCCCACTGATAGACCTAGGATATTTGGAGTTCTCAATACTCGATATCACTAGGTAGGGTTGAGCTACGAGAAAGTATTTATGGTGTCAAAACTTAATTCTAACGACTAATAATAAAGTTCCTATATCGTGTCAATTGACACAGAACAATGTAGCAATTCGATTTCAATAAACAACACAATTATTTTTTTTAATATACAATTATATAGATGTGACAACACTAACCACTATTATTTTTCTTACAACACCATTGGATGTTTTTTATAATACTATGGATAATTAATTTGATATTTTATAAAACATGCCCCTTAGAAATGATAGTGTAATATCAAATCTCATTTTTGTCATATCTCCTTGTTTGAAGTCCATCTTTTGATCATATAGGAGACATCGAATATATTGCATCACAAAAAAGCCACAGTCTACGCTGTAAATAACATCAGCATTTTAAATTTCTGTATTTTTTATAAAATACTTGTCAATTGAAACTCATCCTCATTTACTTACCTAGCTTCTTGTTGCAGACAATTTACTTTGAGGGAGACCCATTAGTCTAAGAGATAATGACTTTCTAGATATAGATGAATAGCCACGAAGATAGGCCTGATATGATCTCATATTAGGCCCAATATGACCCTGAAATGAAATAATTTCAGGTTTAACATGGACCTGAAATCAAATCATTTCAAGCTCTCTTTGAGCCTGATATGATGATCATTCCAGGCCCTCATTATTCCTATTTTATCTTATTATAGTTTGTGCTTAAAATTCATAACTAAAATAAGATGTACTTGAGAATCTAAAAGTTTGCGAAGTTGAATCCTAATTTTCAAATATATTGACCAAAATTCCACAGATGTGTTGTAATTCTTGTATGTCCAAGAAAACACTGAAGTGAGACTCTTTGATCTTCGCAATGTGTCGACCATGTAAAATTATGAATACTTCAAAAAAAATGTTAAAGTGACTTAAAGCACTACACTAATGTAATTTTTGTCTAATGTTATCTGAACCCTACAGGTTGTAAACATTGAAAATTTAATAAGAACCAAATCCAAATTTATTGAGCTTTACAAAATTAAGATGTAATTTTTTGTAAACATGACCAGAAATAGTATTGTTTTGACATAATCAGCTCGCTAACATACCTTGGTAGATAATCTTAAAGAAGAGCTTGAAACACTCACGACCCTTTTTTCAGTCATTATGAAAATAGACTACTGCCGAAACCCTAAATGCTTCTTTGAAAAGTGTCGATCAGTGTGAACTTCCACGAAAACCCTTAACATTGCCCGAGGGACACACGAATAAACTTATCTAGGGTTTTGGTTGAGGGGTTTTGGGGGATGAGCTCGCGACTATAACACAACTATCACTTTTCAACAAGGAAAAGTATGTTGCTTGCTTTGAGAGGGAAAGGAAAAAAGGAGAATACCTGTATCTGAATCACATTCTATTATTTTAAAATCAAAACTATAAAAAAATGGTTCGGATATCTCGAAAATATAACTGCAAAAGAGGGTTGTTGGCGGGAAGAATATAAGAGGAATAAAATAATTTTTAATATGTCCTTTAATAAAAAATAAATCTTAGGATGTTTTTTTATGTAATTATGTATTTCCACTAAAAAGTCGAAAAGTTTTTGTAAATTTATATATTAACTATTTCACGGTAACAAAAAAATGATTATATATATCAAATACATTTTATAATTAAAAGGGATAAATAATTCAGCTTATAATCAACCTGAGGGATTGATCTTGTTTATATATTAATTAATCAGGTTGATCGTTCAAGGTTGAAAAAATCTTATTAATTATTATTATAATTATTATAAAAGATAGGCTCCATTTGAAATTAATATCTAACTCTATCCCCTCCATTGAAGGAGTTATTTTACTCTTCATCCTTATTCAAATAATAAAATATATACACATAATAGTTAACTTTTGTCAATTATAATTTAAATTATTTGGCTTAAAAAATACAAATATTCTGCAAAATTATTGAATATTCAGTGATGATTTTTTTTTTAAAAAATAAATCTCAAATTATTAAATACAAAGAAATGATTAAAGTTGTTCAGTTTAGATAAACATATTAAAATTATTGAAGCTATCTTTAACAATTAAAATAATGTTGATTTTTAAGATAAGAGGTTTCATTGTGATTTGTACATTAGCGCAAGTTTACTAGAGGGGATAAAAAAAATCAAGGGTTAACAAATAGATAAATAAATACTATTTAATTATTTTTTAATCTACTCTTAGATAGGAAAAATGAAAAGATAAATAACTTTCTCATCTAACCCGTTTTCTTTTAAATGGCATTTTACTAAACTACGTGGATTTAGAAATTTCTCATTGTGTATCTTACTTTTATAATACCAAAAACATGCATCGTATTCCCCTTATACCCCTCCTTTCCCATTTAAAATTTTTTACTCCCAATTTTTATTGTCAAATTCAAATCTAAGGACTTGAATACATTAGTGAAGCTTTCAGTATATAATATATTAATTTTAATTTAAAATAATTCAGAATTCTTTATATACCTCAGACAATTTCGTCGGAAATTAACGGATGATAGTGGAGAATTTGAAACTTTAAAAGTTTAATATTTTTTACACAAGGGCAATCCTAAAAACTTATTTGTACGGTTGATTAGTGAGTATCAGTATCATAGGCCTTATAATAGGGGTGTAAACGAATCGAGTATGTTCATGATACTACAAGAAAATTATCATATACCCACAGTAAAAAATCATAGGTAAAAGCATGAAAATCATGGGTATAGACCTCAAAAGCCTATACCCATGGACATTCATTTTCGTCATTTTTACTATGCCTTTACCGACGGTTTTTTTGCCGTCAGTATAACATATAGTGACGGTACTCATTACCGTCAGAAAATACCTCGACTTGCACCTATGGATTTCATTGTATCACTAGAGGTTTTAGTGACAGTACTAAAAACCGTCATAAATAATCAATTACCCACAGAAATAATTCTATCACTATATACTTTAATACAAAGGTCTTTTTTCCATGGGTATAGCTTATAGCGATATAATTTTTAATTTTCTATGGATATAAATTATAGCCACACTTTTGTTAACTTTAAATTTTTCGTGAGTATAACATATAATGATTTTTTATTATGAGTAAAAAAAATTAAAATTTAGAATTTAATTTATATATATAAGAATAACAATCATATTAAAAAAAGACTTCAATTATATTAAAAGGAAAACAAGTTCTAAAGTAATAGGTATCAATATTACAAATAAACGAAATCAAAAAAATCTAATAGAAGTACATGTTATGCTCCCATAGTCGGTAAAATATAATTCTAAAACATGATAGGCATGAATCTCCAACAATTAATAAAGATGAGCACCTTCACTTCTAGTTATCACCTGTAAATTAAATTACAATAAACATTAATATTAGTGTATGTATTTAACAAAATTAATATCAATCTTAATGAAAATTAATAAAATTAAGTACATACTATATTCATGGTCTTCACCATTAACACTTTGAGATATTGAATTGTTTTGATCATTTGGTTTACTTGAAGCATATGGAACCTATAAAAAAATATACAAATTTTAAATGTGTGTAATAGCATAAAATAGTATGTATCACAAAGTTAGTACCATAAGGCATAAATTCCCAGCAATGGCTCAATTCTTGGCATTTGATCCACACAATTTGATTGTCTACCAAGTTAAAAAAAAGTACAATGTAAAACAAACCTACCAAGTTCTGCTAATAGTAAAAGTCACAAGTTGAAGAAGTTACCTTGATTTCAACCTGGTTAAAAGTCTTCCCGTTGTAAACACCAATAATGCTTCCAATGATTTCTGGAACAATTATCATGTTCCTAAAGATGCGTCCTCACAGGATCTGGCTTCTCCCCAGGAGGAGCATCACGTTTCTGCAAATTCAAAAATGATAACATATATAAGTATCAGAATTAATATTTACAATAATGACTAGCAAGGACAATGTTTAATTCCTATATTACTCATGGCTTATAGATCTACACCCTACAGGTAAAGGATTGAATCAATGACAGAACGTAAAAAAAGATTTAGACATAATATCCAATTGTGGGTCGACCACATGAACTTTTCCATCATAATTAACAGTCTACTACGTAGAGGAGAGAAGTTTAATATGCTTTGACTGAATAATGTAGTAAAAAAAGTCTCTTCCCACAGCAATATCAAACAAGATCTCACCAAACTTGGCTAATATAGATATACAAGAATTGGCATGATGTAAGACAAAAGTTTGTAGCTGAAATTTGTCAACTAACAAACCTGAGCATTACTTACTATTTTGGCCTTCATAGTTGTCCATAATACTTAATAATGTGTAAACCCACCTAAATTGTTTTCCACTTCCATTTAGAATCAAATAAAAAAAACACACAATGTAACTATAAACATCAATCCACCTAAAATTCTTCTCACGTATGTTTAACTCAAAGAAATCTCAACACAACTAAGTATAACCATTTTTTACACTCTATGCAATCTTACTTAGTATTTAGTCGCAAGTTGATATACACATTTGAACTAAAACAATTAAAATATGTCCTGATAGTAAAATATTCTTCATATAAAATGCACCACATCGCAATAATCAAAGACTTATCTGATTTGATATATAAAGAATCTGCAATAGCTTTTTGAGTCGATTTGAAACATATTTGCTTTGTATTTAAAATTATCGAATTCCAAGTCGAATTCAAACTCATAATATTTTGTTCAATTATTCACGACCCGCTCATGAGTTGAACTCAAATCAAACTCTAATTATTTTTACATAATTTTAATTTAAATATAAATTAATATTTAAATAATTCTAACTGAATTATAATTTAATTGATTTCAAACTATAATTAAATTTTGCTCGAATCAAGGTTCGAATAATTTGAACCGAACTCTAGCTCAATTTTATTTAAAACCGAATTGGAATTTAATTCATTTCGAACTATAATTCAATTTTGCTCGAATCAAGGTTTGAATAATTTGAACCGAACTCTAGCTCAAATTTTATTTCAAACCAAGCTTGAGACAAAATTAGTTATATTTTCGAACTTTAAATTGAATTTGAATATCTCATATATTTTTCAAACTCGAACTCAAATATTAAAATTTTCATATTATTTGGCTCGATTCGATTCATTTGCACTTCTAGCTTATAATGAGCTTGTGACAAATTTTATCAAGTCTTTATAAGTTTAAAATTTTACTTCTCTCAATAACACTATCGAATTAAGATCTAAGAGCATAGATATATTAAAGAAATTTCTTGGATTACATTAATTTTGGTTTAAAGTAATTCAGAAAAAATTGACTAATGGTTCTAAAGAACTCCAAATTACTTTAATTCAAAAACCAATGTACTTTTGGAAGTTTATTTAATATATTTAAACCTTTAGATCTAAATTTGAAATTGATGCAGGATCAACTCAAGAAGACCATTCAAACTTCAAAGAGTCATAACTTTTGTCTCGAATAGCAGAAAGAGGCATTGTTTGTCTTGAGTCGAGCTCATTCAGAGACCTAGATTTGTTATTGGGGAACACGTAACCGCAAGATTTTGGCTATAAAACACATCATTAAGGGTCTTAAAGGAGGCTCCGAAAAGGGCATTTTTGATAGTTTGCCTATTATGAGTTAGAGTTTGTTATAAGCATCTGTTTAGCTGCTTAAGGGATTATCCTCTATTATTATATAAAATCTCTATTTTTTTGAAAAAAAACCTAGAGGATGACGGTTGTCTCTTCTTATTCCTTCATAAATCCTCCTTCTCTTCATCTTGTAGAATAATCGCTATCCCACTTGGAATCAGTTGATATCAAAACGGATCAGAAACAATGAAGGGTCGTTATCATCATGGTCATGGTCGCAATAACAAATAGGTTCCAATTGAGGAAGTTTAGCATTCAAGACATGATAATGATTGTGGATTTATAGAGGCAAGTTGTATATTTAATCCAACGTCGAGTAGCAATGATGTGAAATCTTAAAGATTGTTAGATCTCAGATCATGAATCTGAGTCTACCTTCGAGAATTCATATCACCATCGGACTATATACCAAGAACGCTATGGTTAGGAGGAGCCTCTTGGAGACCTTGGGTTTCAGGTTGATCTGTCCGAATTTTCTAGTAAGTTTAAGTAGAAGGTTTCGTTGATTGGATCAATAAAGTGGAGTTGATCTTTATTTATAAGGAAGTTTTGGACGGATGAAACTGAACCTGATTACCATCAATCTCATAGGTCGAACATTGGCGTAGTGGGAGCAGTTGTAGCGCCTACGAGACAAGCACGGTAAACTCCAAATAAATGACTCGGAGAAGATGAAAAAGAACATGAGAGAACATTGCCTTCCTTTCGGCTACACCCAAGTTATGTTTCGATGACTTTACGCATTGAGATAGGGCACGAGATCGGCCGATGATTATACGGAGGAGTTTTACTAGTTGATTGCCCGGAATGACTTATCCGAGACAAAAGAGCAAATAGTGGTTTGATACTTAGGAGGGTTGCACCAACCCTTACAAGATATCCTCAGTCTTCATTCATTATAGACGATGTCAGAGGACTACCAGCATGCTGTTGGGACCGGGTGCATGTTGACATGGATGCGTGTTCGTAATTTTAAAATTAATTACGTGCAGTGGAAGATTTAGCATAAATAATTTCTCAAATTATTTAACCACACATTTCAGCATGCAACCTTATCTTGTGTAGACATGATCATATATTTAAAATTTTGCAGAAACGTAAACTAATTTACTTGTTACCTCGCGTAACTCGAAGGAAGGGACGAGATCCAACCGTAAGCGTCCCTCGGAAGCTCCGCCTCTATTCGCGTCCACGCCGAGTATCTTCGGGATGACTTCGCAAAGCCACGAGTTTCGTGTTCTCAAGAACTACTAGATTCTCCGAGAACGCGACAAAAACCAAGAGAGAAGTAATTACATCGAAAAAACTCACCACCAAGGTTGGCCGGAATCACAATTCCGGCGAGAAGGAGGAAGATGACTTCCGCCCAATCCCAAGGTGATGATGCCCGGAGAGGAAGATCGTCCCAACGGAAGAACTTCATCGCCTCGGTGCTTCTCCTTGTGCTCACGGCAAGAAGAAAGGGGGAGAGGCTTGTGGCCGGCCAAGAGGAAGAAGGGAGGAGAGGGAGAGAGCCCAAGCAAGAATACTTGGATTATTTCTAATGAATTCCAAGCCTTGCCTTGGGTCCTTTATATAGTGGCCTCTCAACCGCCAAGTCTCTTTTTTCTTATGGAATAAATTTTCATAAGAAATTTATCATATAAATTTTCTATGACTTATTCCATCATGCCAAGTCTTGATTTTATATTATGGTTAAAATCATATTTTAATTCATGATAAAAATCAACCAAGTCTCTTTTTTCTTATGGAATAAATTTTCATAAGAAATTTATCATATAAATTTCTTTATATAAATTTCTTTATCATGGTAAATCAATCCATGATTGATTTTATAAAATAAAATAAACCAACCCATGGTTCATTTTAATTTCAATGAAAAATAAATTTCTTTATATAAATTTCTTTATCATGGTAAATCAATCCATGATTGATTTTATAAAATAAAATAAACCAATCCATGGTTCATTTTAATTTCCATGAAAAATAAATTTTATATAAATTTCTTTATATAAATTTCTTTATATAAATTTCTTTATCATGGTAAATCAATCCATGATTGATTTTATAAAATAAAATAAACCAATCCATGGTTCATTTTAATTTCCATGAAAAATAAACCAAACCTTGGTTTATATAAAAAATTTATATCATCCATAATTTTATAAACCAAACCACACTTGATTTATTTTATAAATTGAACCAAACAATTTGGTTCCCTCCCTTTGTTGTGGCCGGCCAAGCAGAGAGGGTGGGGACCCTCTTTGGCCGGCCTATCCAGGCCACGCCCCAATGAATTAAACTCATTTAATTCATCTATTAAGTCTTCAAAAGACTCAGACATTTTACGCTTCCGATGCGTCTCTAAAAAATTCAGATTCGACTTATCGTTTGGCTCAACCAAACCTAATCTCTCTTAATTGGAAAATCCAATTTTCAACTCGTTTTAAATCCCTCAGATTACTCGTAGTACGTGTGACTAAATAGGCTTTCGATTTATGTTAGCCGTCTATAATTAACCAATTATAGAACGATCATGAGTGGCACCTAGTAGTACATCATGATCCCCAATTAATCGAAAGATCAACGGTTGACCTCAGAAACAATTCTGAAACCCTTCAGCAGCTATAATAAATCGTGCCCCATTCCCTTCACCATCTTATACCCACTTGGTTCAGGACATGGTCTATGTCTGTCAGTCCCCACTAGGCTGACTACGTCACACCTAGCCCAAGTAACGTTTTCTCGTCCTACGGATTCTAATTACTCTCATGTATTTAAGATTTTCATACTCTGAACATGTCATGCTCTGGCCAGAGGCTTCGAGTAACAATCCGACGATAGGCCTTGGGTATACATCTCCTCGCTAGGAGTGGTGAATCCTTTGTAGGCTGTTCAAACATCTTCGGGCACTTCGGCTTATACCCAATCATCCTGGGTCCACACCTCCTTGGAGATGCTTGCTTAAGATGTCAAAGTATAAGTCTCCATGACCAAGATGACTTGAACACCGCAAGTCAAAGGAACATCGCACTTAAGCTGCAGTAAGAACTTCACTGACATGTCTATATGTAGACTACCATATGAAGTTTTATAGTCAGTCACTCCAATGAACTAGTTCCCTTAACTAGCATTCATGTTTATCTCCGGACATCCCAATGTCACCAGCCAGTGAGAATCAGCTGATTAGAGAATAACTCATGCTAGTCTCAACAGAATTGATAGTGTCCGTTTTTATCAATTCATCGACTAGGGACAATTTCAATACTTCATAATTGCACATGTAGAGATAATCACTAGTTGTGAATTCATCACAAATTCTCTCATGCTGTGAATTGTATTGTGGACATTCAGTAAATGAGTTTAAGATCTCAATCAAATACATAAACATGTATACTCAAATAGTGAGTATTCATTTATTAAAATAAATGATTACAATCATAAGGCGATTGCCTTAGGACACTTTTCTCATATCACTAACAAACTCCCACTTGGCCTAATGCCAATCGCTACGGTATCCAATACCACAGGCTCTAACATGACCCTCAAACCTGCTTTGAGGCAAGACCTTAGTTAAAGGATCCGCTAAATTCCTTTCAGTGGGAATTTTCTCAATTTGTATATCATTCCTACTTATAATCTCTCTGATCAGATAATAGCGACGAAGCACATGTTTGGATCGCTGATGAGACCTTGGTTCCTTTGCTTGTGCAATAGCTCCATTGTTGTCACAATAAACCGGTATTGCTTCATCAATGGTTGGAACCACACCAAGTTCTGAGACGAACTTCTTGATCCAGACTACTTCCTTTGCTGCTTTCGAAGCTGCAATATATTCCCCTTCCATGGTAGAATCCGCTACGGGGTCTTGCTTGGAACTCTTCCAACTTATTGCGCCTCCATTCAAAATAAATACGTATCCAGACTGAGATTTGGAGTCATCCTTATCTGTCTGGAAACAGGCATCTGTATACCCACCTATTACCATATCACCTTCTCCATGTATTAGGAACACATCCTTAGTTCTTCTTAAGTACTTGAGGATTGTCTTGACAGCCGCCCAATGATCCATTCCTGGATCAGACTGGTATCTGCTTGTGACGCTCAGAGCATACGATACATCGGGCCTAGTACATAACATAGCATACATGATAGATCCTATCGCGGATGCATAAGAAATCTTATTCATGCAAATCCTCTCGTCTTCTGTGCGCGGACACATAGACTTCGAAAGGTTGATCTCATGCCTGATGGGAAGGTAACCTTTCTTGGATTCCGACATGCTAAACCCTTTTAGCACTCGGTCTATATATGTAGACTGCAAAAGACCAAGCAATCGTTTTGATCTATCTCTATAGATTCTAATCCCAAGGATATAGGTTGCTTCTCCCAGGTCTTTCATGGAGAAAGTTTTGGATAACCAAATTTTAACTGACTGTAAAATTGATATATCATTTCCTATAAGTAATATGTCATCGACATATAACATTAGGAATACGACTGCACTCCCACTAACCTTCTTGTACACACAAGGTTCGTCAGGATTTTGCGAGAAATCAAACTCTTTGATTGTCTCATCAAAACAGATGTTCCAGCTCCTGGATGCTTGCTTTAGTCCATATATGGATCGTCGAAGCTTGCATACTTTGGTTTTATCAACCGTTGTGAAACCTTCAGGTTGTATCATGTATACATCCTCAAGCAGGTTTCCATTAAGGAATGCTGTTTTCATATCCATTTGTCATATCTCATAATCATAATGAGCTGCTATGGCCAGAAGCATCCGAATGGATTTAAGCATAGCTACTGGCGAATAGGTTTCGTCATAATCAATTCCTTGTTTCTGACGATATCCTTTTCCCAATAATCTAGCCTTAAAGGTAACAACATTATCTTCCATGTCAGTTTTCTTCTTGAAAACCCACTTGCACTCTATGGGCTTAATCCCTTCAGGTGGGTTAACCAAGTCCCATACTTGATTTTTGTACATGGAATCCATTTTCGACTTCTTGGCTTCAAGTCATTTATCCCTTTCTGAATTATTCAGAACATCTTCATAATTGATAGGTTCGTCATTGTTAATGAGTAACACGTCGTTCGATTCACTTATGAGAAATCCGTATCTCTCTGGAATATTGCGTGTCCTATCAGACCTACGAAGAAGTGGTGTTGTTTTAGGTTCAACTGATAGCTCATCATTATGAGTTATCGGTTGTGGGTCTAGATTAGGTGTCTCTGTAATGTCTATTGGAGTTTCTTGAACTTCTTCAAGTTCAATGCTACTCCCACTGTTTTCTTGTAAAAGAAATTCTTTTCTAGAAATACAGCATGCCTTGAAACAAACACCTTTTGTTCCAAGGGATGATAGAATTGGTAACCCTTCGTTTCTAAGGTATCCAATAAATAGACATTTATCAGACTTAGCATCCAATTTATCTGATATAGTCCGCTTTACATAAGCAGGACAACCCCATATCTTTAGGTGAGATAAATGAGGTTTCTTACTATTCCACGTCTCATATGGAGTAGTAGAGACTACCTTGGTCGGGACTCTATTTAACAAGTAAACAGATGTCTTAAGCGCATAACCCCAAAAGGATTTTGGAAGAGTTGCATGATTCATCATAGATCTAACCATGTCCATCAAGGTTCGGTTACTCCTCTCAGATACACCATTATGCTGTGGTGTATATGGCGGAGTCCATTGAGACAATATCCCATTGTCCCTAAGATAATCTTGAAACTCTTGACTTAAGTATTCACCATCCCGATCGGATCGAAGTATCTTAATACATTTGCCAAGCTGTTTCTGTACTTCACTTCTGAACTCTTTGAATTTCTCAAAAGCTTCAGATTTGTGTTTCATTAAGAACACATACCCGAATCGTGAGTGATCATCGATAAAGGTAATGAAGTAGCTATAGCCTCCTTGTGCAAGAGTTGACATTGGTCCACATTCATCAGTATGTATTAGACCAAACAATTCTCCCACTGGTTTACCTTTTCCGGAAAAGGGTAATTTGGCCAACTTGCCTTTTAGGCATGATTCGCATGTATCAAATGAACCGGGTTCAAATGATTCAAGAATTCCACATCGGTATAATTTGGTCATGCGTTTCTTGCTTATATGGCCAAGACGACAATGCTACATGTAGGATTCTATTTGATTATCTATTCGAGCACGTTTTTTGCTAACTTCGATATTGAAAATGTCACCGGATAAATCTAACGTGTAGATACCATTGCATAAAGTTCCGGTCCCATAAAGAACACCATTTAAAGTTATGTAACAGCAATTGTTACTAAAAGTTAAATGGTAACCCTTTTCATTCAAGCATGAAATAGATACAATGTTCTTTATTAACGAAGGAACAAAATAACAATTATCCAATTCTAAGACAAGTCCAATAGGGAGCTTTAGCAAATATGTTCCGATGGCAATAACAGCAATCTTTGCTCCATTTCCAACTTGCAAATTCGCTTCTCCCTTGACGAGTCTTCTTCTATTCCTTAGCCCCTGTATGTCATTACATATATGTGAGCCACACCCAGTATCAAGTACCCAGGTGTACGAGGAAATAGAGTGACATTCAATAACGAAGATGCCTGAAGAGGATGGGGCATCGGATGCCTTCTTCTTCAAGGACTCAAGATAAACCTTATAGTTTCTTCGCTAGTGGCCCTCCTTGCCACAATGATGGCAAGTGTCTTTTGGTGTTTTTTCAATCCTTTTGTCCTTAGTTAACTTATTGGTGTCCAAAATGGAATGCAAATTCAGAGAAGACATAATCAAGTGATTATCCTAGAAATACAAATTGAGGCTATGTGATGAGAATGTTAAAGAATGCATCAATATACATTCATTAAATCCTATTTATTTTTCGAATTGAATAACCCTTTTTATCAATTCGGGAGATCGTAGGAACATCTCCAAATAGGTTGATATCCATCCATAGATAAGAACAACCATAGCTGGGGCCATCAAGTTATTCTTAGCTATGAAGGTAGGTAATTATACCGATTACATATTACATATATGTAACTATCACATTATGCTATCAACTAATTGAATGTTTGCATAAATCATTGGGTTGTTAACTCATTAACAAGTATGCAACAATATACATAGCACCCAACTGCACCTCTCTTTACATCGACCTTGGCTGTGGCACAACAAATCGATGCTCCAAGCTTNAAATACACAAGCATGTATACTCAAATAGTGAATTATCATTTATTAATATAAATATTTACAATCATAAGGCGATTGCCTTAGGACACTTCTCTCATATCATAACAAACTCCCACTTGGCCTAATGCCAATCGCTACGGTATCCAATACCACAGGCTCTAACATGACCCTCAAACTTGCTTTGAGGCAAGGCCTTAGTTAAAGGATCCGCTATATTCCTTTCAGTGGGAATTCTCTCAATTTGTATGTCATTCCTACTTATAATCTCTCTGATCAGATGATAGCGGCGAAGCACGTGTTTGGATCGCTGATGAGACCTTGGTTCCTTTGCTTGTGCAATAGCTCCATTGTTGTCGCAGTAAACCGGCACTGCTTCATCAATGGTTGGAACCACACCAAGTTCTGAGACAAACTTCTTGATCCAGACTGCTTCCTTTGCTGCTTCCGAAGCTGCGATATATTCCGCTTCCGTGGTAGAATCCGCTACGGTGTCTTGTTTGGAACTTTCCAACTTACTGCGCCTCCATTCAAAGTAAATACGTATCCAGACTGGATTTGGAGTCATCCTTATCTGTCTGGAAACTGGCATTTGTATACCCACGTATTACCATATCTCCTTCTCCATATATTAGGAACACATCCTTAGTTCTTCTTAAGTACTTAAGGATTGTCTTGACAGCCGCCCAATGATCCATTCCTGGATCGACTGGTATCTGCTTGTGACGCTCAAGCATACGATACATCGGGCCTAGTACATAACATAGCATACATGATAGATCCTATCGCGGATGCATAGGGAATCTTATTCATGCAAATCCTCTCGTCTTCTGTGCGCGGACACATAGACTTGAAAGGTTGATCCCATGCCTGATGGGAAGGTAACCTTTCTTGGATTCCGACATGCTAAACCTTTTTAGCACTCGGTCTATATATGTAGACTGCGAAAGACCAAGCAACCGTTTTGATCTATCTCTATAGATTCTAATCCCAAGGATATAGGTTGCTTCTCCCAGGTCTTTCATGGAGAAAGTTTTGGACAACCAAATTTTAACTGTCTGTAAGACTGAAATATCGTTTCCTATAAGTAAGATGTCGTCGACATATAATACTAGGAATACGACTGCACTCCCACTAACCTTCTTGTACACACAGGTTCGTCAGGATTTTGTGAGAAATCAAACTTTTGATTGTCTCATCAAAACGGATGTTCCAGCTCCTAGATGCTTGCTTCAGTCCATATATGGATCGTCGAAGCTTGCATACTTTGGTTTTATCAACCGATGTGAAACCTTCAGGTTGTATCATGTATACATCCTCAAGCAGGTTTCCATTAAGGAAAGCTGTTTTCACATCCATTTGCCATATCTCTAATAGATGCATCTAGATAATGGAGCATAGCTATGGCCAAGGAGCATCCTGAATTTGGATTTAAGCATAATTACCTTCCATGTCGGTTTCTTCTTGAAAACCCACTTGCACCCTATGAGTTAATCCCTTCAGGTGGGTTAACCAAGTCCCATACTTGATTTTCGTACATGGAATCCATTTCCGACTTCATGGCTTCAAGCCATTTGTCCCTTTCTGAACTTTTCAGAACATCTTCATAACTGATAGGTTCGTCATCGCTTATGAGTAACACGTCGTTCGATTCACTTATGAGAAATCCGTATCTCTCTGGAATATTGCGTGTCCTATCAGACCTACGAAGAGGTGGTGTTGTTTTAGGTTCAACTGATAGCTCATCATTATGAGTTATTAGTTGTGGGTCTAGACTAGGTGTCTCTGTAATGTCTATTGGAGTTTCTTGAACTTCATCAAGTTCAATGCCACTCCCACTGTTTTCTTGTAAAAGAAATTCTTTTTCCAGAAATACAGCATGCCTTGAAACAAACACCTTTTGTTCCAAGGGATGATAGAATTGGTAACCCTTCGTTTCCTTAGGGTATCCAATAAATAGACATTTATCAGACTTAGCATCCAATTTGTCTGATACAATCCGCTTCACATAAGCAGGACAACCCCATATCTTAAGGTGAGTTAAGTGAGGTTTCTTACTATTCCATGTCTCATATGGAGTAGTAGAGACTACCTTGGTCGGGACTCTGTTTAGCAAGTAAACAGCTGTCTTAAGTGCATAGCCCCAAAAGGATTTTGGAAGAGTTGCATGATTCATCATCGACCTAACCATGTCCATCAAGGTTCGGTTTCGCCTCTCAGATACACCATTATGCTGTGGTGTATATGGCGGAGTCCATTGGGATAATATCCCATTGTCCTTAGATAATCTTGAAACTCTTGACTTAAGTATTCACCACCCCGATCGGATCGAAGTATTTTAATACTTTTGCCAAGCTGTTTCTCTACTTCATTTCTGAACTCTTTGAATTTCTCAAAGGCTTCAGATTTGTGTTTCATCAAGAACACGTACCCGAATCGTGAGTGATCATCGATAAAGGTGATGAAGTAGCTATAGCCTCTTTGTGCAAGAGTTGACATTGGTCCACATACATCAGTATGTATTAGACCAAGCAATTCTCCCACTGGATTACCTTTTCCGGTAAAGGGTAATTTGGTCATCTTGCCTTTTAAGCACGATTCGCATGTATCAAATGAATCGGGTTCAAATGATTCCAAAATTCCACATCGGTGCAATTCGGTCATGCGTTTCTTACTTACATGGCTAAGACGGCAATGCCAAGTGTAGGAGTCTATTCGATTATCTATTCGAGCACGTTTGTTGCTAACTTCGATATTGAAAGCGTCACTGGATAAATCTAACGTGTAGATGCCATTGCACAAAGTTCCATTCCCATAAAGAACGTCATTTAAAGTTATGTAACAACAATTGTTACTAAAAGTTAAATGATAATCTTTTCATTCAAACATGAAATAGATACAATGTTCTTTATTAACGAAGGAACGAAATAACAATTATCCAGTTCTAAGATACGTCCAGTCGGGAGCTTTAGCAAATATGTTCCGATGGCAACAGCAGCAATCCTTGCTCCATTTCTAACTCGCAAATCTGCTTCTCCCTTGACGAGTCTTCTTCTATTCCTTAGCCCATGTATGTCATTACATATATGTGAGCTACACCCAGTATCAAGTACCCAGGTATTTGAGAAAATAGAGTGACATTCAATAACGAAGATACCTGAAGAGGACGGGGCATCGGATGCCTTCTTCTTCAAGGACTCAAGATAAACCTAGTAATTTCTTCGCCAGTGACCCTCCTTGCCACAATGATGGCAAGTGCCTTTTGGTTTCTTTTCAGTCTTTTTAGCCTTTTTCTTCTTTCCCTTATTCTGTTCTTTGGCCTTCCTCTTAGAACCTTTCTTCGAGGAACCAACTAACAGAACTGCCTTTTGTTCCTGCTTTACAGAAGGCTCTACAGACTTCAGCAGGTTGACTAACTCAGGAATGGTAGTTTCCAGCTTGTTCATCCGATAGTTCATCACAAATTGCGAATAACTTTTGGGCAAACAACTCAGAATTAAGTCAATACTTAGTTCATGATCCATTGCAAAACCGAGTGTGTTCAGTCGCTCAATGTACCCCAACATCTTTAGCACAAACTGCGAGGCGGAAGTGCCTTCCTGCATCTTAGTTGTGAAGAGGAGTCTGGAGACTTCGAACCTTTCGGATCTCGCCTGCTCTTCAAACAACTCATTAAGATGGAAGATGATGGTATAAGCATCCATATGCTCATGCTGCTTTTGCAGCTCAGGTATCATAGAGGCTAGCATGATGCAACTTGCAAGTTCAGAATCGGTCACATGTTTCTGATAGGCCACCAATTGGTCTGGAGTTGCATCTGCTCAAGGATTTGAGGGAAGTAGATTTTCAAGGACATAAGCAATCTTCTCTACCTTGAGGACTATCCTCAGGTTTCGAAGCCAGTCCATGAAGTTAGGCCCAGTTAATTTGTTGGTGTCCAAGATGGAACGCAAATTCAGAGAAGACATGATCGAGTGATTAACCTAGAAATACAAATTGAGATTATGTGAGAAGATTTATTAAAGAATGTATCAACATACATAAATTAAATCCTATTTATTTTACGAATTGAGTCACCCTTATTATCAATTCGGGAGATCGTAGGAACATCTCCAAATAGGTTGATATCCAACCATAGATAAGAACAACCATGGCTGTGGCCATCAAGTTCTTCTTAGCTATGAAGGTAGGTAATTATACCGATTACACATCACATATATGTAACTATCACATTATGCTATCAACTAATTGAATGTTTGCATAAAACATTGGGTTGTTAACTCATTAACAAGTATGTATCATTATACATAGCACCCAACTGCACCTCTCTTTACATCGACCTTGGCTGTGGCACAACAAATCGATGCTCCAAGCTTAAGGCTGACCCATTAATCAAGAAATAGTTTTAACATGGTTGGAGCTCATTCAACCGCTTAGTCAGGCTTGGATGTGTCCAACAACCAAAACTAATGATTGCCTCTGACTCGAACTATATTATTCATAAACTAATTCCATGGTTTGAACATGTTGAGGTTCAAGTCGGGCATGGATGTGTCCATCAACCCAAGCGAGAAACAAAACTCCGATTCTAACCATATTAATGGAAGGTGTAGGCCTTAATATTTTGTAAGGGGTTTTGGGTCTCATTCCTTTTAAGCACATTCATGACATAAAATTATGTCATGACTAACGATTTCCTTAATAAAGTATGTATGTGACTTAATTTATCAAGTCTCATGAATTAAATTAGGAACCGGATTTCCTAATTATAATTTCATACTTTATTAAAGGAATTGTTTTGGGAAACAATTTCCTAAATTGTCATAATTAATTTCGGAAATAATATGTTCAAGACTTTGATTTCTCTAAATCAAATCTTGTTAAATTAAGAGACAAATCTCTTAATTCAACTACATATTATTTTCATGAAAATCTCATTTAAGAAACTCTATAGAAAATCATTTTCCTAATTAATTTTGGAGACAACAATATGTAAGAGCATCACCTCTTAAACATATTTTATTCATGAATTTAATTAATTACAACAAATTATTTTCTAAGGGTGGCTCCCCGAGGCTCAGATACTCAAAGAAAAGTAATGTGTTGTAAATCCAATTGGACGGCTCCCCGAGGCTCAATCCAATCAAACATGACAATTTCAATTAAAATTGGGAAATTAAATTACAACAACTAACTTTAAATTGGACGGCTCCCCGAGGCTCAATCCAAAATAAAGAATTTTGTTGTCAATTTAAAAACCAATTCGAATTTAATTGTCAATTAACTGTCCATGAATTTGTCTAGACTTTCTTAAAAGAAAGTGCCCAAAATCTGGTACAAAGGAAACTTACATATTTCCAAAATTAGAAAATTTCTAAAATAGAAAAATTTCCAAAATTGGAAAGTTTCCAAAGATGGGAAGTTTCGAAATTATTATAAAATTTCAGAAAATAGAAAATTTCAAACGTTTGCGAAATTTCATGAGGATTTCCAAACTTTGAAATTCCTAAATCTAAAATTTATTATAATTTGAAAGTTTCCATAATTGAAAATTTTTTCCGAAATTGAGATCATGACAAAGTTTTCCACAAAACAATTATTTGATTAAGTCGAACACTAACCGGCTCTGATACCACTGTTGGGACCGGGTGCATGTCGACAAGGATACGAGTTCGTAAAATTTAAAATTTTTACGTGCAGCGGAAGAGTTTGCATAAAATAATTTCCTAAATTATTTTAACTTCGTATCTAGCATGCAACCTTATAGTGTATCGACATAATCATAAAATAAAAGTTTGCGGAAAAGTAAACTAATTTACTTTTGTACCTTGCGTAACTCGAAGAAAGGGACGAGATCCAACCGTAGCGTCCCTTGGAAGCTTCGCCTCTATTCGCGTCCACGTCGAGTTCTCTTCGGGATGACTTCGCAAAGTCACGAGTTTTGTGCCGACGAGAACTACTAGATTCTCGGAAGGCACAACTAGAAGAATAAGAGAAAATAATGAAAAACTAAACAACGAAGTAACGGAATCGAATTCCGGGAAGAGAGGAATCGCTATCCGCTTCTTCTTCTTCGTGTTCGGGTTCTTCTTCTTCTTCTTGAAGCTCACGGCCTCCACCACCTTGGATATAGGATGGGCACCGGCCCTAGAGGAGCTAGGGTGCGCCGGCCCTAAGGAAAGAAGAAGAGAAGGAGGAGAGAAGAGAAGAGAGAGAGGGAGAGCTCCAATAATAATCACTTGATTATTTTCGTTAGGAATAAGGGCTAGCCTTTGGTTCCTTTATATAGTAGCTAACTCCTTTGCTAAGTCTTCCTCTAAACCAAATTAACGGAATTAACGGAATTAGTTATAAGAAATTTATCTTATAAATTTTCTTATTGCTTATTCCATTTAAGCCTAGTCTTATTATAATCATTTATAATAAAACAAATTAATTATCATAAGAAATTTATCCTATAAATTTTCTTATGAATTTTATTATAACTAACTTTATAATAAAACTAATTATTTATCATAAGAAATTTATCCTATAAATTCTTATGAATTAATTCCGTTTAAACCAAGTCTTTATTATAAACTAATTTATAATAAAAACTAATTCTTCTTCTCTTTAAATTATGGAATAAATTTTATAAGAAATTTATAAACTTTTTTATTATGGATAAATCAATTCATAATTGATTTTATAAAATTAAAATGAACCAACTCATGGATTATTTTAATCTTCCATAAAAGAATAAATTTCTATAAATTTTATTTATATAAATTTCTTTATACAAATTTATTTATCCATAATTTATAAAATAAATCGCGCTAGATTTATTTTATTAATTAAACCAATTAAATTGGTTTTCTCCTTTTATTTGGCCGGCCACCAAAGAGGGGTTAACACCCTCTTTGGTCGGCCAAACCCAACCCGAACCGCCGCGAATTAAACTCATTTAATTCGCCCAAAAAGCCTTCAAAAGACTTAGCTATTTTTAGCTTCCATTGCGCCTCTGACTAACTCAGATTCGACTTATTTCTCTTGATCGGAAAATCCAATTTTCAACTCGTTTTAAATCCCTCGGATTACTCGTAGTGCGTGTGACTAAATAGGCTTTCGATTTATGTTGGCCGTCTATAATTAACTAATTATAGAACGATCATGAGTGGCACCTAGTAGTACATCATGATCCCCAATTAATCGAAAGATCAACGGTTTGACCTCAGAAGAAATTATTCTGAAACCCTTCAGCAGCTCTAATGAATCGTGCCCCATTCCCTTCATCACCTTATACCCACTTGGTTCAGGACACGGTCATTGGTGTCAGTCCCCACTAGGCTGACTACGTCACACCTAGCCCAAGTAATGTCTTACTCGTCCTTTGGATTTCTAATTACTCTCATGTATTTTAGAGACTCTCACTCTAAACATGATATGCTCTGGCCAGAGGCTTTGAGTAACAATCCGACGATAGGCCTGGGTATACATCTCCTCGCAAGGAGTGGTGAATCCTTTGTAGGCTGTTCAAACATCTTCGGGCACTTCGGCTTACACCCGATCATCCTGGGTCCACACCTCCTTGGAGATGCTTGCTTAAGATGTCAAAGTATAAGTCTCCATGACCAAGATGACTTGAACACCGCAAGTCAAAAGAACATCGCACTTAAGCCGCAGTAAGATCTTCATTGACATATCTACATGTAGATTCTCATATGAAGTCTTACAGCTAGTCCTTCCAATGAACTAGTTCCCTTAACTAGCATCCGTGTTTATCTCCGGACATCCCAATGTCACCAGCCAGTGAGAATCAGCTGAATAGAGAATAACCCATGCTAGTCTCAACAGAATTGATAATGTCCGTATTTATCAATTCATCGACTAGGGATATTTCCAACACATGTCCTGAACCAAGTGGGTATAAGATGGTGAAGGGAATGAGGCACGACTCATTATAGCTGCTGAAGGGTTTCAGAATTATTTCTGAGGTCAACCGTTGATCTTTCGATTAATTGGGGATCATGATGTACTACTAGGTGTCACTCATGATCGTTCTATAATTGGTTAATTATAGACGGCCAACATAAATCGAAAACCTATTTAGTCACACTCACTACGAGTAATCCGAGGGATTTAAAACGAGTTGAAAATTGGATTTTCCGATCAAGAGAGAGATAAGTCGAATCTGAATTTTCAGAGACGCATCGGAAGCATAAAATGGCTAAGTCTTTTGAAGACTTATTGGACGAATTAAATGAGTTTAATTCGTACGGTTACGACATTGGTTTGGCCGGCCAAAGAGGGTCCCCACCCTCTTTGGTTTGGTCGGCCACAATAAGAGGGAGAACCAAATTGTTTGGTTCAAATTATAAAATAAATCGCGCATGGTTTGTTTTATAAAATTATGGATAAAGAAATTTATATAAAGAAACTTATATAAAGAAATTTATATAAAGAGATTTATTTTCATGGAAATTAAAATAAACATTGGATTGGTTTATTTTATTTTATAAAATTAATAATGGATTGATTTACCATGATAAAGAAATTTATAGAAGTTTATTCTTTTTATGGAAATTAAAATGAACCATGGATTTTTTATTTTATTTTATAAAATCAATTATGAATTGATTTTTCCATGATAAGAAAATTTTATAAGATAAATTTCTTGTAAAATTTATTCCATAATAAAAGGGGAGACATGGTTGTTTTTATTATAAATTAAGTTATAATAAAAACTTGGCATAACGGAATAGTTCATAAGAAATTTATAAGATAAATTTCTTGTAAAATTTATTCCATAATAAAAGGGGAGACATGGTTGTTTTTATTATAAATTAAGTTATAATAAAAAGTTGGCATAACGGAATAATTCATAGAAAAATTTATAAGATAAATTTCTTATGAAAAATTTATTCCGTTAAAAAGGAGACTTGGCGATAAAGAGGCTACTATATAAAGGTGCAAATGCAAGGCTTGGAAATTAATTCAAGAGATCAAGGATTCTTACCTAGCCTCTCTTTCTCTCCTTCTCTCCCTCTCCCTCTTCTAGGGCCGGCTACCCTCTCCCTCTTCTAGGGCCGGCTGCCCTCACCTCCTTTGCCGTGAGCCACCTCCACCAAGAAGGTGCCGAAGAAGAAGAAGAAGCGGGTCGCGACTCCTTCCTTCCTCCCGGAATCTTGATTCCGTTTTTCGTTTGATGGTTAGTTTTCCATCTCTCTCTCTAGATATTCTAGTCGTGCCTTTGGAGAATCTAGTAGTTCTTGTCGGCACGAAACTCGTGGCTTTGCGAAGTCATCTCGAAGAAAACTCGGCGTGGACGCGAATAGAGGCGGAGCTTCCAAGGGACGCTACGGTTGGATCTCGTCCCTTACATCGAGTTACGTGAGGTATTAAGTAAATTAGTTTACTTTCTGTAAAATTTTAATTTATGATCATGTCTACACAATATAAGGTTGCATGCTAGATACGTGGTTAAAATAATTTGTGAAATTATTTATGCTAAACCTTCCGCTGCATGAATTAAATTTTAAAATTACGAACCCGTATCCATGTCAACATGCGCCCGGTCCCAACACAAACCTGTTGTTTGCTTACAAGAGAGTCACCGTCGCTAGCCTCTCGCCGTGTCACCCTGCCTCTACCAGTCTCGCCGGCCGCCCTGCCTCCGGTAGCCTCGCCTCGCCAACGCTGGCCTCGCCCCGTCTCCAGCCTCGTTGCGTTGTCATGCTAACATATGAAGGCCGCAATATATGACATATTTGGAAGTGTAAGTTTGCATGTGTTTTACTAGTATCCCCTGTTTAAGTGTTTATGGGTGAACAAATGCTATTGTGATATAGTTCTAACTTCTAATAAGATTTTTCAATTCGTATCCAGATTTTTTGAATCCAATGATTTTAAACTTGAATTTTTTTTTGAAACTAATTTTTTTTCAAGAATACCGTACTGAGTTGCTGACAAAAATATATCACATGCTCAATCTAGTTGATCTAATCTTGAAGAAAGTAGTTGGATAAGTTGTTAGTTTCATATATTTATATAAATACATATTTTATTATATACCGGTTGGATCCCTGGTTAAACCGGTTGAACCTCTGAACCTCTGAACCCTTGTTCCGACCGGTTCGATGTTCGATCCGATTCTCAGAACCTTGACTACAACAGCAGAGAGAGCCTTTTCAGTCGTAAAATTTCTCAAAATGACACATCGCAACAAAATAGATAATTTACTTTCAAATTGCATGATTCCCTATACAGAATAACAATTATCTAAGAAAATAGACTTGGAATTAGTAATACATGAGTTTTATATTTTAAAATTTTGTTGAACATAACTTAAATAGATATTAAAGTATTTTGTATGTACTTTGAACTATGTAAAAGGATATTGATATATAAATATTATATGTTTGTTAAATGTTCATTATACATATATGTATTACTATTTTCGTAATTTACCCAGAGCTGTTGAAGCTCCTGGTTATGTCGTTGGGCATTAGTGTGTTTCAATAAAAAAAAAAGATAATTGGATAAATTGGTTTATATTAGAGAATTAAAGTAAAAAATTATATTTAATCAGAGTAAATCGTGACAATAAAGAAAATTTAAACAAGAGACTTGATAAAATTGAGTTGGAAAAAATTAAATTTATCATCATGCACTAAGGACAATTTCCTCTTGAAAGAACCATTTTGTTTTTTATTAATTATAAAAATGACACCTTACCTAATTTTTTTATAATTGAATTATTGTCCCTGGAACTATGATAGAATGCTAAGGCGACTAATTATTATTTTAAGTATCCTCGGTTTGATATCTAATTATGATATATTTTATAGAAATTTTTCTTCCAAATAAGGCGTGAACCCTGAGACATTGGATTTCTGGATCGTCCACCGCGAGCATTTCTCGATTTATCCTAGCGGCTAGTGGGAAACTTCTATAGAGTTGGGCCGATTATCTTAGAGAAAACAATCGAGCGAGGTGGGGATGAGTTTGTCATCTCCATCCCCACCCTTGAATTGTATCCCTATCGCTACCTCCGTCCCGATCCCTGATTTTATTTAATCGGGAAATCCCCATCTCAAACCTGCAAGGATTAAATTCCATACCCGCCCCGATCCCGTTTCAAATTGATTTGTTGTTAAAATTTCACATTAGATATTATAAAAAATTACGTAAAATGCATCATCATCATCATGTTCGGGAATGAGGATAGCATCCCCATACCTATCCCCAATCAGCTGCGGGGAATTTTTTAAATCCTCAAATTCAAATGATACCTGATAGGGTCCTCGAACCTGTCTCGTTTTGAGTTTTTTCCGCTAAATCTCGAATCCATAGATTCAGATTCACTGTTATCCGATTGATTATTTTTTTTTATGAGTAATAATACGCACAGTGAAAATGAATGCCTCAGTGAAAATTTTGACCGTCAATCGACGGCACGTCCGACGTCCGATCATCGATCGGACACTACCGACGGCCTTCGGCCGCCGCCCCGAACCAAACTATACCCTGGGGGGCACGGTGAACCCGTCGGGGATCGCCACAATTGCGATCTCGCATCATTGACCGTCGATTTCGATGGGTTCACCGTTGCCGGCGATCCTGACGAGTTCACCGTCCTCCCAAAGTATAGTTTGATTCGGGATTGCAATCAGAGGCCGCCGGTGGTGTCCGATCGACGATCGAACATGTACACATTCACTGCACGACATTCACTATAATTTTTTTGGGTTACAGCTGAATTTTTCCTTCGTCGTTCTTACTCGACCGATCTGAATACAAAGGAAACCAAATTGGCAATTGAGTAAGCATTAGGATAAATCTCATATATCGTATTAATAATTAAGTGTAGTTCATTCAATTAAAGTCAATATTATAAAAGCATAACAATTTGCTCATGAACGTTTACAACTCTATTGTTTTAGGGGAATTCTTGACTCACAACCCGGCCTAATTTCACACCATTTATGATCTCACAAGATCTTGTGCAGCAGGAGTAGCGCTCGTCCTCGTCGCCGCGACTCCGTAAGTCTTCAGATACTCGTCGGCGTCCGGCACCAGACCCTTCACTGACTCCTCCGCCAGGAACCGCTCCGCCCATCCCGCCAAACGAGGAAGCTCCTCCGAATCCAAAAGTTTGACGCTTTTGCCCTTCTCCAGCGCCATTATCCACCCCAGGCCGCTCCCCAGCGCGATGTCCAGGTAGCCGACGGCGTCCCCACCGAAGAAGCCCTTCCCTTTGCCGCACTCCGCCAAGGCCTCTTCCAGCAGCCCCAGAACCTGCCGGAATTGCCCTGCCAACTCCGTCGCCTTCGCCGACTCCGTTTCCCACCTCAAAGGCCTAATTAAAGTAGGCAACTGGTACAAATCGAAGAAATCGGAGTCAATGTTTTGTTTTTATTCGAAGGATTGCGAAAACAGGGGCCTTTACCTTGTCGTCGATGTAGGCGGCCCAGAACCGAGCGATGGCGCGGTCGAAGGGGTCGGCGGGGAGGATGGAGGAGGATCCGCCGCCGTTTGACCATTCCTCGTCGATGTACTGGACGATGACGGCGGACTCGCAGATAGGTTTTCCGCGGTGGAGCAGCACGGGGATCTTCTTGTACACCGGGTTGGACTTGACCAGGATCTCGCTCTTAGGCTCCGCGAACCGCACCTCCACGAACTCGTACTCGACTCTTTTGAGGCGGAGGGCGATGAGAACCCTGATGACGAAGGGGCTCAGAGGGACACCCAAAACCTTCACGTCCTCCGCCGCAGCTCCGGCCATGGGAGTGCAAATTGAGCTCGGTGTTGGCGAATGATGGCTGAGTACATCGCCGACGGTGGATTTATAGGCGCGCGAGAAGGTTTGACCAATCTCGCTACTTATTTACTATTTTGAATAATTTTATCGTATGATGACGTGACTCCTGACGTCAAATGTAATAAAAATATTGATATTGACCAATTCTACCCATGAAAATAGAAAGTGCCCATGTTATCTATTCATCCGGATCCGCCAGCGTTCTTAACTTTATCATGGAGAAAAATATCTGTAATTTTATGGAGAAAAATACCAAAACGGTGATTAAAAATATAATGTTGGAATTGAGTAGGTGATTCGGCATCCTTTCAACTTCATCTTCCTCAATTAATCATGGAATGGAAAGATGGAGCACTACAATAAATTTGACTTTTCGCAACGCACATTTATACTATCCGCAGCGCGCATTATATGCTGCGAAGTTCAAAGCTGTTGAAAGTCATAAGTTATCCGCAGCGCACATCCGCGCGCTGCGAAAGGCCTTTTCCACAGCGCGTGGATGCACACTGCGGAAGGTCTTTTCCGCAGCGCACGAATGCGCGCTACGGAAGAGGTTTTCTGCAGCGCGCGGATGCGCGCTGCGGATAGTTATCATAGAAAATTAAAAAAAAAATCACATGCTAAGTTATATCGAACATATTATATAATAAAGCAAAGAAAGACAATTCCTAATGTTTAATTTGCATATACAAATTCTCACATGTACAGAACAAGTTTTGATACATCATGTAGCACATGCTCAGTTAGTATCGAATTCTGTTTTACAATGATAATCAGATTTTTCTCGGTTTGGTGATAACTTAATTAAACATAATACCTTACAAAATCGAAAGCTTAATTAAACCTCTGAAGCTGTAATATAGCCTCCGCAGGACCCAAATGACTTGGTAAAAGTTCCCATCATGATATCAACATCAGCTGGATCTACCCCTAGCAGCTCACATACACCTCTGTCAGATTTTCCAACAACGCCTAGGCTGTGTGCCTCGTCCAAATATATGGCTGCCTGACCCAGACAGACAATAGCTGTTACTGCACGAAGAGAAACTCCATACATGTAGGAAAAGCATCAAATTTATTTGCTAAATAAATGTGGTTAAGGGGATAGAAAATGGTGAATATGTACTAGAGTAGAATCTCAACATGGGACTTTGACAAACCTTGTACTTCTTGCAGATAACTACTATCTCAAGCAACTTAGAGAACTCTCCTTTCATACTGTATATTCCTTCCACAATGACCATTATCTTCTTCCATGGTTTGCCAGTGCCAGGCTGCCCCTTAACTATTTGCTTTCTTAGTAACTCTTCCAACTGAGACGGACCTGCCCATCCAAAATAAACCAATCTTTCAACTAAATAATTCTAAAAAAACCAAAAATACTAAGAAGTTATGTATTTTTTCACTCTTATGTTATTCGTTATGGGAACTAAGCAAAATGAAATCCTGTTGTCTTTAGAACAAGAAAGAAAATGGGAAACAAAATAGATGTGTTACTTTGATGAGTTTGAAAATAGTATACCAAGGAGCTTGTATCTTGTTACCTGAGTTGTTGTTTGTTGTTGGTTAACATTGCAAATATTATCAATTTTTGTTGCACCATGAATATCAACACTTTGCGATCTTGAATTGTTTTGATAATTTGGTTTACTTGAAACATCCGGAACCTATAAAAAAATATGTAAATTTTAAATATGTGTGATAGCATAAAATAGTATGTGTCACAAAGTTAATATCAATAAATAGACTTTCACAATAACAATATAGCACCAAAAAAATTCATCATTAAAAAAACTCCATAGCTTTTGTCAAAAAAAACTAAATTCCTAATACATTTTAAACACACAATTATAGGTCTTAACATACCTGTTCAGCTGCAAGTTGTAAGATATTTTGCACATCTTCTTCTGGAAGGCATCTCTCACCAGTCTGATTTCCAACTCGGGAATCACGGCCAATTTGTGTGCTGGATAGTAAAACCATACGTCTCCTGAAAATATTGTACAACAGACTTCACTGTCCCCCTCTCATCAACTAGGAAACTGTCATTCAGATATTCTAGGAACATCAGGCGATATTAATACAACTTCTAGCAATAATTAGTAGATAGTTTGAAAACCAAAGAATTCTTCCGTCAGCTCTCTAGTTGCCTGTGATGTTAAACCAGATATGCAGTATTTTCTGCGCATATTCCACCGGTGAGTGACCTCCCTTCACACCTTTCAAGGCCTTCTTGATCTGCATGAGCAAATAAAAATGACCAGCTACAATAAAACCTAGATTACCATCAAGTAATGGATGAAACAAATAGGTACGTAAAGAAAATGGCTGAGATTGAGAAGTGCAAACTGAAATTATTGAAGGAATTATTTTATTGTAAAGCAAATCAATTTGAAAAATAGAAAAGCTAAAAAAAATTATTGTCTGTTAAGAAATAAAAATAAATCAAAACCAAACCTTCACACGATCAGCATCAGAAAGAGTTATTGATTGGGCATCCCTATTAAGAAGCTTGGTAACATATTCAATAACTGGCAATGGCTCAATGAAGGTTGTGGAGGACATGTCTGCATTGCAAAGCAAATTTAGAAAGTAAGTCCAATCAACAACTCTAAACACATAATGAACTATAGCAAAAGAAATAAATTGGTTGTAGGAAGCAGCATTAGCATATTGAATATGAAAGCTTCATCTTCACAAATTTATAACTAGATCCAGCAACATATTAGCAACAATAGAAAAATAGGATAGTGAAATAATTTAGAATAATACGGAATTTAATTGAGTATAAATCAACTCTTAGGCCCAATTAGAAGATTGGGGGACCATGTCGCAAGATGAAAATAAAAGTTGAAAAAAAATATATTTAAATTTGAGAGAACCACACTAACAGCAACTCAGTCATATGGAAGTCTGAATCAACTAGAATTCAATTGAAGATAAGCAGTCAGAACACAAACCAATAAATTGACAAATTTACAAGAAGCTTAACATTGGTAAGGGTTAATTAATGTATATTCACATAAGTCGACATCTCACTAAATCTCAATGATTGACCAATATTTTGCAACTTTAATCCATAAAATAAGCACTCAATTTAAAGAAAATTGTATTATATGATGCATATTTTGTGTTATAACTGAAGCTTCAGCCACAAACCTGCAAATGCATAATTCTAACGGAATGTGTAGCCTCATTTAGCCATGAGTACAAAAAACTTAAAAAATAGTTTCAGTATAAATATAATTTTTTTGTGTGTAGGATATGAAAATACAAGCTTCAGCATAAAAGATAAATGAATAATTGAGTATACTATTTTAGTTTAGAAGATTTTTTTTATTATGCCCTATTCAATAGGATTGCCACTAAAACATGGACAAATTAAACGATGGACTGTAGGAGCACAGTGTCCATGATCATGGTTAGCTATGAAAAATAATGAAAAGAAATGTCAGAAGAAAAAATTGGTGCAAACGAAGTAGCAAAAGTAGAAAACAAAACACAATTAGATTGGCAAATGGACTGGGAAAATACTAGGTTATGCCAAATACCTGGAAGCCCTAGCGCAGCCCGAATAAGCTACCGTGAGTATTTCGGAGAAGATGGCACAGCCTTTCAAGAAGCCCTAGTCTGTCGGCGTCTGTGAGGAGGAAGCGGAGAAGATGGCGCAAACAGAGGCGATGTCTGTGAGGAGGAGGCGGAGAAGATGAGGCTGAGGAGTTTGCGAGGAGGCGGAGAGTCGAGGGATGAGTTGAGGTGCAATTGCGAGGGTTTTGGGATAGAAACGGTGGAAAGTCGAGCAGAGGAGAGGAGGGCGATGAGTTGAGTCGGGATCGCGATGGTTTTGGGAACGAAACGGCGGAAAGAGAAATAAAGAGGGCGCGATCGTGAGGAGGGAGGCAGGGATTTGGGAGAGAAATAAAATAAGGAAATAATGAAAAAGAATAAATAAGGAAAATAAGAAAAAATAAGAAAAAAATGAAAAAAAATAAGAAAAAAATGAAAAATAAAATAAGGAAAATAAAAAATAATAAAATAATAAAACAGAAATAATGAAAAAGAAAAAATAAGGAAAATAAAAAAATAAGGAAAATAAAAAATAATAAAATAATAAAATAGTGATTATTTGTAATTTTATTTGTAGCATATCACATATAATAAATATATGCATTAGCAGCGTACCAATTTTTGTATGCTGTTATTGTTATTATTTATTCGCAGCGTACGTTAATATGATGTTAATAATAGCATTAACAACTTGCTTTTAATGTATGCTGTTGATGCTTCTTCTTTTAAAAGAATGTATGGTATTAACAGCGCACATTAATATGCATGCCGTTAATAATACTATTAACAGCATGCTTTTAATCTGCGCTGTTAATAACGCGCTGCGAAAAAGTATTTTTCTTGTAGTGGAGGTAGAGGAAAAGACTCCCTCCTCTTATAAATAGCACCCAAGTGTAAGATGATAAATTCATCGCAAGCAATAAAGGGAGAGTTTATCGCGAGAAAAGAACAGAGGAATTTGGTTCGTGGAATCGTCGAGAAATGTTTGTGTCGTAACCTTCTTTCCGACGGCAACTTCTCCAGTTTTTTCCCCGTCGATCTCTATAAGTGTTAATTTTTTTTTGTATTTCATACTAGAGATCTAACAATGGTATTAGAGCATGTTAGATTTGTAAAAGCATGAAACCTGTTCACTATCGATCGCTCCGTCGAGAAATCACGATTGCACTTCTCGACGTTTTTTCTCTAGCCGATGATGTAGTCATGGCGGTTTTCTCCTATTCACATCGTTTGCCAGGCAACTATGTCACACGCTAGCGATCGTGTTTGTCACGGAGAAAAAAACTGGTCGCTGGTCTGGCTACAATGATGGGTGGCAAACAATTCACTTCCGTGGTTGGAACGACGATCGATGGCGGTCTAACGACATTAGTTGCGGTTGTGCGGGCAATGACGACCATGTCCGATCGTTGGTGATCGGCGTCCGTGGCTAGTAAGCACCGACGATCCAACTACATCGGTCGATTGCGACCACAGAGAAATTTTTAATCGATTAAAATCTCAGTTTAATCGATTGAAACATACATAATCGATTAAAAAATAGATCTATTAAAATAGTCTTTAATAAAATATTTAATCGATTAAATGAAATGTGAATCGGTTAAGATAAATGTTAATCGATTAAAAAGGAATGCTTAATCGATTAAGAAGTATATTAATTGATTAAGATGAGGAAAAATTTGATTTAAATAAATCAAACGAAAATTAAAAAAAATAGGGAAATGCAAAAAAGAGATGACCTTACGAAGGATTGAATTGTAGACATTCGAAAGAAGTCTAACGGTCTACCACTGAGCTGTGACGTAAGTTAGTTTTACATCTGGTTTAATTAATTTGAACCAAACTATCCAATTAGTCTTAGGTTTGATTTAATCAGATTAGGTTAGTCCAATCAAATCAAGTCTGGTTCAAACCATTGGTTGGTTTAACCAAACCAGTTTGATTGAAACCTGAGCCAAACTAACTGATTTGATCAATAAGATGAACTTAAAGTTAAATGAGCTTAGGTGAAACAACAACAATAGAACATCCAAATCGATTAGTCTAGTATGATAGTCAACTGTAGCTACTCAAATAAAGAAAATCTTTTTTTATTTGTTTATATGCTTTTTCTATGCATATATGTGATTGAAAAAGACTGATTTTGTTACTACTTTGTCATTTTGTACTGACAATATTATGTTTTAATTCCAGATGTCACATGAGATATGCACCATGATCCGTCGTAATGAGCGATGCCGTGAGCTAATGGAGTCGATAGAGGAGGTTGACTATAGTCCAATTCTCGGAATCCAAGGAAATATAGGAAAGTTGGATCGACTATTTTGGAAACTCGAGCAGGAAAAGTTTCCAATCTTGGATGACTATAGTGTTGGGACCGGGTGCATGTTGACATGGATGCGGGTTCGTAATTTTAAAATTAATTACGTGCAGCGGAAGGTTTAGCATAAATAATTTCTCTAAATCATTTAACCACACATCTAAGCATGTAATTCTATCTTGTGTAGACATGATCATATATTTAAAATTTTTGCAGAAACGTAAACTAATTTACATATTACCTCGCATAACTCGAAGGAAGGGATGAGATTCAACCGTAAGCGTCCCTTGGAAGCTCCGCCTCTATTCGCGTCCACACCGAGTATCTTCGGGATGACTTCGCAAAGCCACGAGTTTTGTGTTCTCGAGAACTACTAGATTCTCCGAGAACACGACGAGAAAAACCAAGAGAGAAGTAGGAAGACTAACCACAAAAGGATGGCCGCTGGTACTCCTTCTTGGGGCTGGTGGGCGCACGGCAAGAAGGGGAGAAGAGAAGGAGAGAAAGAGAGGGAGAGAGTCTATGCCTTCATCTCTATGATGCACACCCAAGGCTTGCCTTGGGTCCTTTATATAGTAGCCTCTTAACCATCAAGCCTCTCAAATATGGAATAACTTATTCCATCATGCCAAGTTTGATTTTATATCATGATTAAAATCACATTTTAATTCATGATTAAAATCAATCAAGTCTCTTCTCTTCTATGGAATAAATTTCCTTATCATGGTAAATCAATCCACGATTGATTTTATAAAATAAACCAATCCATGGTTCATTTTAATTTCCATGAAAAATAAACCAAACCTTGGTTTATTATATAAAAATTTATATCATCCATAATTTTATAAAACAAACCACACTTGGTTTATTTTATAAATTGAACCAAAAACTTGGTTCTCTCCCTTTGTTGTGGCCGGCCAAGCAAAGAGGATGGAGGCCCTCTTTGGCCGGCCCATCCAAGCCAAGCCCCAATGAATTAAACTTATTTAATTCATCTATTAAGTCTTCAAAAGACTTAACCATTTTATGCTTCCGATGCGTCTCTGAAAAATTTAGATTTGACTTATCGTTTGGCTCAACCAAACCTAATCTCTCTTGATTGGAAAATTCAATTTTCAACTCGTTTTAAATCCCATCGGATTACTCGTAGTGCGTGTGACTAAATAGGCTTTTGATTTATGTTGGCCGTCTATAATTAATCAATCATAGAACGATCATGAGTGGCACCTAGTAGTACATCATGATCCCCAATTAATCGAAAGATCAACGATTGACCTCAGAAACAATTCTAAAACCCTTCAGCAGCTATAATGAATCGTGCCCCATTCCCTTCACCATCTTATACCCACTTGGTTCAGGACATGGTCTATGTGTGTCAGACCCCACTAGGCTGACTACGTCACACCTAGCCCAAGTAACGTTTTCTCGTCCAACGGATTTTAATTACTCTCATATATTTAAGAGATTCATACTCTGTGTTTAGACCGGTAGGCGAGCTAGAGGGGGGGTGATTAGCTCCGATTTGCTCCGTGATGATTTGTCGCGGCGGAAGACTCGAGCAAACGCTAACACAAAGGATTTACTTGGTATCCACCCCGGTCGGGTGACTAATCCAAGGATCCACTCTCCTCACTCTCTCATACACTATGGAAGATCTCCTTCTTGAGGTGGAGAAACCTCTTACAAGCTTTCACAAAGATATAACAAGAATCAAAGCAAACACAAAATGAAATCTTACATGATTTACAATGAATAAACTCTCTTTGCTTTCCTTGCTATCTTCAAGCTTGTGGTTGCCTCTAGAACCTTGGAAATGCAGCAGCAAAAACCTCCAAGACTTCCCTTGAGATGGCACCAATGAAGGAGGAAAAGGGGGAGAAGAGTTGTGGCTCAAAACCTGCGTGAAAACCCTTATACCCGACGCCTAGGGTTTCCCAATCGATTACCACGTCATCTTAGCCGTTCAACGGCTAGTTTTTGAACCTGAATCGATTAGCCAATCGATTACCACTGCCCTTAATCGATTGACCAATCGATTAAGGGAAGGCTGAATCAATTACCCAATCGATTCAGCCACCTTCTGTTCTCGCATCAAAACTCTCTTAATCGATTACCCAATCGATTACCACTACTCTTAATCGATTACCACTGCTCTTAATCAATTACCTAATTGATTAAGATCCTTCTTGTTCTTGCGAGACAACAACCCAATCGATCACCCAATCGATTGAGACCAACTTAACTTATGTTCACGGTCAACCCCTTTGACCAACCTCGATTTCACGGTCAACCCCTTCGACCAACCTGGATTTCTTCTGCCTAGTTCCCAACTAGGACTTAACCTGATTTCCCACCAGGTTTGCCTAACACTCGAGTTCGGTCTAGTCTCTCGGTAGACTTCCACCTTGCCAGCATGCGATCTCCCCGATCCATCTGGACTTCACCTAGTCCCACTAGGTCTTCTCCCATGCCAGCGTGCGATTTCCCCGATCCACCTGGACTTCACCTAGTCCCACTAGGTGTGCCTAGTCCCACTAGGTCTTTTCCCATGCCAGCGTGCGATCTCCCCGATCCACCTGAACTTCACCTAGTCCCACTAGGTGTGCCTAGTCCCACTAGGTCTTTTCCCATGCCAGCGTGCGATCTCCCTGATCCACCTGGACTTCACCTAGTCAAGTCTCCAGTTAACCTTGACCCACTTGACACCATATGACATTCAAACATAATTATCAAACATCGAAATATCCAAACATAAGCTCACTAAGCTTACCAGACATCGGCTCACCCGAGCCTAGTCAACCTAGGTCAACCCTGACCTAACCAAGATTGCACCAACAATCTCCCCCTTTTTGATGTTTGACAATATGTTTGAGAAAGACTAATCCCTATTAGCCTTTCACGCTTTTCTCCCCCTTTGACACACATCAAACACTCTCCCTGAGAGTCTATATGGTCAAAGGTATACCCAATGAAAATCCCATACTTTTCATTGAACCTATGCTCAACCTTGAGCACTCATGAAGATTCCCAATCTCCATTTAAAAAAAATAAAAATTCAACCACATGTTGTTAAGGAAGACCTCCCCCTCAAAACATGCTCTAAACCTCTATCATTGCACCAACAATGATTTTTGAGTTTCTAAACCATTAGGAAAACTCAACTTGAGGTGATTTAGATTTTGGGATTCAAAACTTGAACCAAAACCTCTCCTTAACCCTTAAATGTTCACCGAACCGTTTCCCTTTTTGATTTCACAATGAAATTTACCCAAATATACTTATAAAAGTATTCCAAGGGGTTAGGGATTGGTAGGTTACTCAAAAATGGGTTAATGGACTGAAAACTGACAGTTTCAGTCTCACCAATCGATTGGTGTTGGGAACCAATCGATTAAACTAGCCTTAATCGATCAACGGATCGATTACGGCTGACTGTAATCGATCAAATGATCGATTACGCGAGCCTCTATGCTCGCAAAAAGATCCACCAATCGATTGACCAATCGATTGGCTACTGCCCCAATCGATCACATGATCGATTGAGAGTTTCTGAAATCTGAAAACAATTTCAGATTCGAATTTCAGAAACTCCTAAATAATTCTACAAAATTCGAAAAATCCTAAAATTTCGTGTAAACATTATTTATACCTTATACTATCAAAAAAAATAATTTTCTATGAAAATAACCTTCTTTTTCAAAGATTGACACAAAATTAGATACCATTGAAACATTTTAATGTTTTACTCTATTTTGTATCCATTTCATCAATGATGAGTGCTATCAAAAGATAGTCTTCACCAAGATTTTTCAAGATAGTTTTAAAATGTTTTTCAAAAATAATATCCAACCATGTTCCTTGGGCTAAATGCACATGACTTATACATTAGCTTTCCCAATGATTGGAGTTCATTGAATCTCATGTTTTGATGATACTAAAACTCAAATAAGTGCACTTTATCAACACTTTGAGTTTTGTTCATCTCCCTAACATCTCACTTGTTTCTAATGTGTCTTAAAAATACATACAAGTCATCTTATAGTCTTAGTGAGATGTGAAAGTCATGTTCTCCCTAATCTAGGGGTTCATGCATTTCTACCTAAGCATTATAAACCTTGATCATCCACCTAGGATGTCAATTAATGCCAATACCCTTAATTTCAATAAAAATTAATTTATGCATGATTAATGACCATGATATGCATCATATGAGAATTTTCAAAAGATATTATAGCTAAATGATGCATGTATGTCATGACATGTAATATTTTCATAATAAAATATGAATGATGAAATATGATGTCATGGCATGTGATAGGACATATAAAATATGGCATAGTGTCATAAAAGAATATACCTAGATTTCCTATCTAAGTATCAATAACTCATCGCTAAGCCATTGATAACCCTAAATTTGCCCTAATTTCCAAGATAATGCCAAAACTCCCCAACTTGGCTTATCTTTGGATTCTATCCTAGTTGTGCCAACTTTTATTAGATTCAATCTTCCAAAAATATAGTTTGGCACCAATTTTACTCCTCCTAGAGTAAACACATGAATCCTTCATTTTCAAGGGTAGTAATTCCTTGAAAATGTCCCAAAGTGCCAACTTCATCAAGGTTGGGTTAACTACCCTTCCAATTAGAGTTGACACTCCCTAGACCTATCTAGGGTGTGGCGAACACACTTTTAGGAACCCAAAACCTATTTGTGCTCCTTGGGTGTTCTAGGTATTCACTAGGGATGACTTCCCTTGATACCTTCCTGAAGACTTTCTTAGGCTTCTCCGAAGCCTTAGTCACCTTTGTCTTGTCTTGGTCAACTCTAGGGATGGCTTCCCTTGTGACCTTGACTTGACTCCTAGACCTAGATTTAGTTCCATATTTATATGGAACTCTATGATAGGATGGACCATCATCCTTAGTCTTAGGTTTGTACCCCAAACCTTTCTTGCTCCTAGAAGGTCCTTGATTTCCTAAACCTAGGTTTTGATCCTTAGATCCCTTAAATAGATTTTCTATTCTTTTGAGGGATTTTTCTAATTTATCAAGTTTTGACCTCAAAACTTGATTTTCAATCATTACCTCCTCAAGGCTTGGTTTTCTAATATAGCCTTGGTGATTGTTTTTCTTAGCCTTGGATTGGGTAGGTCTTCCTTGGAAATTCCTAATTTGTTCCCTATCCTTAAAAGTGGTAGTCCTAGCATGGAAAGCTCTATAGTTTTCCTTAGGATTTTTATACCTCCTATTTTCATGATAAATAGCATTAAAATGATAATAGTTATCTCTAGCATGCATATTATCATGATGAACATAAGTACCATTACCTAATGGTACCTTAGTGTTATTCTTGGAGGCACCCCTTGATTTGAGCTCCTCCTTTTGACTTTTGTCGGATTCTTCCCTTTTGGACATTGATTTCGATAATGTCCCTTTTCTTTGCATAAGAAGCACACAATGTGCTTCTTATCCTTCTTTGCCATGGGGCCGACCTCCTTTGGCTTCTCCTTGGTCGTGGGTGCCACTTGCACCTTCTTCTTGATCAATTTTGGACACTTACTCTTGTAGTGCCCTCTTTCCCTACACTCAAAGCAAATGATATGATTTTTATTTTTGCAAATTGAAATATTTATACCTTTGCTTGTAGGGGTGTGACATGACTCTTCACTTAATCCGGAAGTAGATACTTCTTCTTTTTCCGGAATCAATGACCTTTGCTCCCCCTCAATCCTAGAGGTGGAGACTTCTTCTTCTTCTTCATTGACCTCGGATGATGTTGAAGCTTGTCTTTGATCCGATGTCAATGACACATTTTGCTCCCCCTCAATCCTAGAGGTGGAGGCTTCTTGAATTTCCTCTTCACTTGATGAATCTCCCTCTTCGGATTTATCTTGATTTGGTATAGTGGAGGGATCTTCATGAAGCCTTGCCAATTTGCTCCATAGCTCTTTGGCGTCTTGAAATTCTCCAATCTTGTCCAAGATGGTGCTTGGCAAAAGATTGACCAATAGCTTGATCACTTTGTAGTTGGCCTCGCATCTCTTGATTTGCTCCTCATTCCATTTGCTTTTATTGAGGAGCTTTCCTTTTGAGCTTGTTGGAGCTTCAAAACCCTCCATTAGAGCAAACCATTGCTCTATCTCCATCATGAAGTAATTTTCAATCTTTGACTTCCAAAGATCGAAATTTACCTTGTCGAATGGTGGAGGTGCCCGGGTGTCGTAGCCGAACTCCATTTTTGAAGTTGAACCCTCTTGATGATGACTTTTTGAAATTAGGGTTTCTTCCAACTTCTTCTTCTTCCTCTAGCTCTTGCCCTCTTGGCAATGAGTCCAAAGAAGAGCAACCTCGCTCTGATACCACTTGTTGGGATCGGTAGGCGAGCTAGAGGGGGGGTGATTAGCTCCGATTTGCTCCGTGATGATTTGTCGCGGCGGAAGACTCGAGCAAACGCTAATACAAAGGATTTACTTGGTATCCACCCCGGTCGGGTGACTAATCCAAGGATCCACTCTCCTCACTCTCGCATACACTATGAAAGATCTCCTTCTTGAGGTAGAGAAACCTCTTACAAGCTTTCACAAAGATACAACAAGAATCAAAGCAAACACAAAATGAAATCTTACAAGATTTATAATGAATAAACTCTCTTTGCTTTCCTTGCTATCTTCAAGCTTGTGGTTGCCTCTAGAACCTTAGAAATGCAGCAGCAAAAACGTCCAAGACTTCCCTTGAGATGGCACCAATGAAGGAGGAAAAAGGGGAGAAGAGTTGTGGCTCAAAACCTGCGTGAAAACCCTTATACCCGACGCCTAGGGTTTCCCAATCGATTACCACGTCATCTTAGCCGTTCAACGGCTAGTTTTTGAACCTGAATCGATTAGCCAATCGATTATCACTGCCCTTAATCGATTGACCAATCGATTAAGGGAAGGCTGAATCAATTACCCAATCGATTCAGCCACCTTCTGTTCTCGCAACAAAACTCTCTTAATCGATTACCCAATCGATTACCATTACTCTTAATCAATTACCCAATCGATTACCACTGCTCTTAATCAATTACCTAATTGATTACAGTCCTTCTTAATCAATTACCCAATTGATTAAGATCCTTCTTGTTCTTGCGAGACAACAACCCAATCGATCACCCAATCGATTGAGACCAACCTAACTTGTGTTCACGGTCAACCCCTTTGACCAACCTCGATTTCACGGTCAACCCCTTCGACCAACCTGGATTTCTTCTGCCTAGTTCCCAACTAGGACTTAACCTAATTTCCCATCAGGTTTGCCTAACACTCGAGTTAGGTCTAGTCTCTCGGTAGACTTCCACCTTGCCAGCATGCGATCTCCCCGATCCATCTGGACTTCACCTAGTCCCACTAGGTCTTCTGCCATGCCAGCGTGCGATCTCCCCGATCCACCTGGACTTCACCTAGTCCCACTAGGTGTGCCTAGTCCCACTAGGTCTTTTTCCATGCCAGCATGCGATCTCCCCGATCCACCTGGACTTCACCTAGTCCCACTAGGTGTGTCTAGTCCCACTAGGTCTTTTCCCATGCCAGCGTGCGATCTCCCCGATCCACCTGAACTTCACCTAGTCCCATTAGGTCTTTTCCCATGCCAGCGTGCGATCTCCGCGATCCACCTGGACTTCACCTAGTCAAGTCTCCAGTCAACCTTGACCCACTTGACACCATACGACATTCGAACATATTATCAAACATCGAAATATCCAAACATAAGCTCACTAAGCTTACCAGACATCGGCTCACCCGAGCCTAGTCAACCTAGGTCAACCCTGACCTAACCAAGATTGCACCAACACTCTGAACATGCATGCTCTGGCCAGAGGCTTCAAGTAACAATCCGACGATAGGCCTCGGGTATACATCTCCTCGCAAGGAATGGTGAATCCTTTGTAGGTTGTTCAAACATCTTCGGGCACTTCGGTTTATACCCAATCATCCTGGGTCCACACCTCCTTGGAGATGCTTGCTTAAGATGTCAAAGTATAAGTCTCCATGACCAAGATGACTTGAACACCGCAAGTCATGGAACATCGCACTTAAGCTGCAATAAGAACTTCACTGACATATCTATATGTAGACTACCATATAAAGTTTTACAGCCATTCACTCTAATGGACTAGTTCCCTTAACTAGCATTCATGTTTATATCCAGACATCTCAATGTCACCAGCCAGTGAGAATCAGCTGATTAGAGAATAATCCATGCTAGTCTCAACAGAATTGATAGTGTCGGTATTTATCAATTCATCGACTAGGGACAATTTCAATACTTCACAATTGCATATGTAGAGATAATCACTAGTTGTGAATTCATCACAAATTCTCTCATGCTGTGAATTGTATTGCGGGCATTCAGTAAATGAGTTTAAGATCTCAATCAAATACACAAACATGTATACTCAAATAGTGAATATTCATTTATTAAAATAAATGATTACAATCATAAGGCGATTGCCTTAGGACACTTCTCTTATATCACTAACAAACTCCCACTTGGCCTAATGCCAATCGCTACGGTACCCAATACCACAAGCTCTAACATGACCCTCAAACTTGCTTTGAGGCAAGGCCTTAGTTAAAGATCCGCTAAATTCTTTTCAGTGGGAATTTTCTCAATTTGTATATCATTCCTACTTGTAATCTCTCTTATCAGATGATAGCGGCGAAGCATGTGTTTGGATCGCTGATAAGATCATGGTTCCTTCGCTTGTGCAATAGCTCCATTGTTGTCGCAATAAACCGGTATTACTTCATCAATGGTTGGAACCACACCAAGTTCTGAGACAAACTTCTTGATCCAGACTGCTTCCTTTGCTGCTTCCGAAGCTGCAATATATTTCGCTTCCATGGTAGAATCCGCTACGGTGTCTTGCTTGGAACTCTTCCAACTTATTGTGCCTCCATTCAAAATAAAAACATATCCGGACTGAGATTTGGAGTCATCCTTATCTGTCTGGAAACTGGCATCTGTATACCCACGTATTACCATATCACCTTCTCCATATATTAGGAACACATCCTTAGTGCTTCTTAAGTACTTGAGGATTGTCTTGACAGCCGCCCAATGATCCATTCCTGGATCAGACTGGTATCTTCTTGTGACGCTCAGAGCATACGATACATCGGGTCTAGTACATAACATAGCATACATGATAGATCCTATCGCGGGTGCATAAGAAATCTTACTCATGCAAATCCTCTCGTCTTCTGTGCCCGGACACATAAACTTCGAAAGGTTGATCCCATGCCTGATGGGAAGGTAACCTTTCTTGGATTCCGACATGCTAAACCTTTCTAGCACTCGGTCTATATATGTAGACTGCGAAAGACCAAGCAATCGTTTTGATCTATCTCTATAGATTCTAATCCCAAGGATATAGGTTACTTCTCCCAGGTCTTTCATGGAGAAAGTTTTGGACAACCAAATTTTAACTGACTGTAAGACTGATATATCGTTTCCTATAAGTAATATGTCATCGACATATAACACTAGGAATATGACTGCACTCCCACTAACCTTCTTGTACACACAAGGTTCATCAGGATTTTGTTAGAAATTAAACTCTTTGATTGTCTCATCAAAACGGATGTTCCAGCTCCTGGATGCTTGCTTTAGTCCATATATGGATCGTCGAAGCTTGCATACTTTGGTTTTATTAACCGATGTGAAACCTTCAGGTTGTATCATGTATACATCCTCAAGCAGGTTTCCATTAAGGAAAGTTGTTTTCACATCCATTTGCCATATCTCATAATCATAATGAGCTGTTATAGTCAGGAGCATCCGAATGAATTTAAGCATAGCTACTGGCGAATAGGTTTCGTCATAATCAATTCCTTATTTCTGACAATATCCTTTTGCCACTAATCTAGCCTTATAGGTAATAACATTATCTTCCATATCGGTTTTCTTCTTGAAAACCCACTTGCACCCTATGGGCTTAATCCCTTCAGGTGGGTTAACCAAGTCCCATACTTGATTTTTGTACATGGAATCCATTTCCGACTTCATGGCTTCAAGCCATTTATCCCTTTCTAAATTTTTCAGAACATCTTCATAACTGATAGGTTCGTCATCGTTAATGAGTAACACGTCATTCGATTCACTTATGCGAAATCCGTATCTCTCTGGAATATTGCATGTCCTATCAGACCTACGAAGAAGTGGTGTTGTTTTAGGTTCAACTGATAGCTCATCATTATAAGTTATTGGTTGTGGGTCTAGACTAGGTGTCTCTGTAATGTCTATTGGAGTTTCTTGAACTTTTTCAAGTTCAATGCTACTCCCACTGTTTTCTTGTAAAAGAAATACTTTTTCGAGAAATAGAGCATGCCTTGAAACAAACACCTTTTGTTCCAAGGGATGATAGAATTGGTAACCTTTCGTTTCCTTAGGGTATTCAATAAATAGACATTTATCATACTTAGCATCCAATTTGTCTGATACAGTCTGCTTTACATAAGTAGGACAACCCCATATCTTTAGGAGAGATAAATGAGGTTTCTTACTATTCCACGTCTCATATGGAGTAGTAGAGTATACTACCTTAGTCGGGACTCTGTTTAGTAAGTAAACAGTTGTCTTAAGCGCATAACCCCAAAAGGATTTTGGAAGAGTTGCATGATTCATCATAGATCTAACCATGTCCATCAAGGTTCGGTTACGCCTCTCAGATATACCATTATGCTGTGGTGTATATGGCGGAGTCCATTGAGACAATATCCCATTGTCCATAAGATAATCTTGAAACTCTTGACTTAAGTATTCACCACCCCGATCGGATTGAAGTATCTTAATACTTTTGCTAAGCTGTTCTCTACTTCACTTCTGAACTCTTTGAATTTCTCAAAAGTTTCAGATTTGTGTTTCATTAAGAACACATACCCGAATCGTGAGTGATCATCGATAAAGGTAATAAAGTAGCTATAGCTTCCTTGTGCAAGAGTTGACATTGGTCCACATACATCAGTATGTATTAGACCAAGCAATTCTGCCACTAGTTTACCTTTTTCGGAAAAGGGTAATTTGGTCATCTTGCCTTTTAAGCATGATTCGGATGTATCAAATGAACCAAGTTCAAATGATTCCAGAATTCCACATCGGTGTAATTTGGTCATGCATTTCTTGCTTACATGGCCAAGACGACAATGCCACATATAGGAGTCTATTTGATTATCTATTCGAGCACGTTTGTTGCTAACTTCGATATTGAAAACGTCACCGGATAAATCTAACGTGTAGATACCATTGCATAAAGTTCCGGTCCCATAAAGAACACCATTTAAAGATATGTAACAGCAATTGTTACTAAAAGTTGAATGATAACCCTTTTCATTCAAGCATGAAATAGATACAATGTTCTTTATTAACGAAGGAACAAAATAACAATTATCCAATTCTAAGATAAGTCCAGTAGGGAGCTTTAGCAAATATGTTCCGATGGCAACAACAGCAATCTTTGCTCCATTTCCAACTCGCAAATTCGCTTCTCCCTTGACGAGTCTTCTTCTATTCCTTAGCCCCTGTATGTCATTACATATATATGAGCTACACCCAGTATCAAGTACCCAGGTGTCCGAGGAAATAGAGTGACATTCAATAACGAAGATACCTGAAGAGGATGGGGCATTGGATGCCTTCTTCTTCAAGGACTCAAGATAAACCTTGCAATTTCTTCGCCAGTGGCCCTCCTTGCCGCAATGATGGCAAGTGCCTTTTGGTGTCTTTTCAATCTTTTTGGCTTTTTTCTTCCTTCCCTTATTTTGTTCTTTGGGCTTCCTCTTAGAGCCTATCTTTGAGGAACCAACTAACAGTACCGTCTTCTGATCCTGCTTTACAGAAGGCTCAGGTACCATAGCGGCCAGCATGATGCAACTCACAAGTTTAGAATCGACCATATGTTTCTGATTGGCCACTAACTGGTCTGGAGTTGCATCTTCAGGAGGATGGTTGGAAAGTTGTTCTTCAAGGACATAAGCAAGCTTTTCTGCCTTGAGGACTATCCTCAGGTTTCGAAACCAGTCCATGAAGTTTGGCCCAGTCAGCTTATTAATGTCCAAAATGGAACGTAAATTCAGAGAAAACATAATCATGTGATTATCCTAGAAATACAAATTGAGGTTATGTGATGAGAATGATAAAGAATGCATCAATATACATTAATTAAATCCTATTTATTTTTTGAATTGAATAACCCTTTTTATCAATTCGGGAGATTGTATGAACATCTCCAAATAGGTTGATATCCAACCATAGATAAGAACAACCATGGCTAGAGTCTATCAAGTTATTCTTAGCTATGAAGGTAGGTAATTATACCGATTACGTATTATACATATGTAACTATCACATTATGTTATCAACTAATTGAATGTTTGCATAAATCATTGGGTTGTTAACTCATTAATAAGTATGCAACAATATACATAGCACCCAACTGCACCTCTCTTTACATCGACCTTGGCTGTGGCACAACAAATCGATGCTCCAAGCTTAAGGCTGACCCATTAATCAAGAAATAGTTTTAACATGGTTGGAGCTCATTCAACCGTTTAGTCAGACTTGGATGTGTCAAACAACCAAAACTAAGGATTGACCTCTGACTCCAACTATATTAATCATAAACTAATTCCATGGTTTGAACATGTTGAGGTTCAAGCCGGGCATAGATGTATTCATCAACTCAAACGAGAAACAAAACTCCGGTTCTAACCATATTAATGGAAGGTGTTGGCCTTAATATTTTGTAAGGGGTTTTGGCTCTCATCCTTTTCTTTTATGCACATTTATGACATATAATTATGTCATGTTCTAACGATTTCCTTAATAAAGTATGTATGTGACTTAATTTATCAAGTCTCATTAATTGAATTAGGAACCGGATTTTCTAATTCTAATTTCATACTTTATTCAAGGAATTATTTTGGGAAATAATTTCCTAAATTATCATAATAAATTTCGGAAATAATATGTTTAAGACTTTGATTTCTCTAAATCAAATCTTATTAAATTAAGAGACAGATTCTCTTAATTCAACCACATATTATTTTCATGAAAATCTTATTTAAGAAAATATACTCTATAGGAAATAATTTTCCTAATTAATTTTGGAGACAATAATATGTAAGAGCATCACCTCACAAATCAAATAAGAAAATTAACATTTGAGAATCATCTCAAAAATTTCCAAGATTTGATCACATATTTTATTATGGAAAATTAATATCAATAACTTAATTTGGATGACTCCCCGAGGCTCAATACAAATTAAACATTTGACAATTTAAATTCAATTTAGAAAATTTAATTATAACAACTAACTTTAAATTGGACGGCTCCCCGAGGCTCAATCCATAATAAAGAATTTTGTAAATAATTTAATTTCTAATTATAAATTTAAATGTCAATTAATATTCCCATAATTTGTCTAGACTTTCCTGAAAGAAAGTGCCCAAAATTGCGAGTTTTCCATAAATGGAAAGTTTTCAAAAATAAAATATTATCAGAATAATTGTAAGTTTCTGGTACAAAGAAAACTTCCGGTTTTCCCAAAATTGGAAAATTTCCAAAATTGGAAAGTTTCCAAAAATGGAAAGTTTTCACAATTATCATAAAATTTCAGAAATAGAGATATTCCAAAAGTTTGTGAAATTTCATGAGGATTTTCAAACTTTAAAATTCCTAAATCGAAAATTTACCATAATTGGAAAAATTTTCAAAATTGAGATCATGACAAAGCTTTCCGCAAAAATAATTATATGATTATGTCGAACACAAACCTCGGCTCTGATACCACTGTTGGGACCGGGTGCATGTTGACATGGATGCGGGTTCGTAATTTTAAAATTAATTACGTGCAGCGGAAGGTTTAGCATAAATAATTTCTCTAAATCATTTAACCACACATCTAAGCATGCAATTCTATCTTGTGTAGATATGATCATATATTTAAAATTTTTGCAGAAACGTAAACTAATTTACATATTACCTCGCGTAACTCGAAGGAAGGGACGAGATCCAACCGTAAGCGTCCCTTGGAAGCTCCGCCTCTATTCGCGTCCACGCCGAGTATCTTCGGGATGACTTCGCAAAGCCACGTGTTTCGTGTTCTCGAGAACTAATAGATTCTCCGAGAACGCGACGAGAAAAACCAAGAGAGAAGTCGGAAGACTAACCACAAAAGGATGGCCGGCTGGTGCTCCTTCTTGGGGCTGGTTGGCGCACGGCAAGAAGGGGAGAAGAGAAGGAGAGAAAGAGAGGGAGAGAGCCTATGCCTTCATCTCTATGATGCACACCCAAGCCTTACCTTGGGTCCTTTATATAGTAGCCTCTCAACTATCAAGCCTCTCAAATATGGAATAACTTATTCCATCATGCCAAGTTTGATTTTATATCATGGTTAAAATCACATTTTAATTCATGATTAAAATCAATCAAGTCTCTTCTCTTCTATGGAATAAATTCTCTTATCATGGTAAATCAATCCACGATTGATTTTATAAAATAAACCAATCCATGGTTCATTTTAATTTCCATGAAAAATAAACCAAACCTTGGTTTATTATATAAAAATTTATATCATCCATAATTTTATAAAACAAACCACACTTGGTTTATTTTATAAATTGAACCAAAAACTTGGTTCTCTCCCTTTGTTGTGGCCGGCCAAGCAAAGAGGATGGAGGCCCTCTTTGGCCGGCCCATCCAAGCCAAGCCCCAATGAATTAAACTTATTTAATTCATCTATTAAGTCTTCAAAAGACTTAGCCATTTTATGCTTCCGATGCGTCTCTGAAAAATTCAGATTCGACTTATCGTTTGGCTCAACCAAACCTAATCTCTCTTGATTGAAAAATCCAATTTTCAACTCATTTTAAATCCCTCGGATTACTCATAGTGCGTGTGACTAAATAGGCTTTCGATTTATGTTGGTCGTCTATAATTAATCAATCATAGAACGATCATGAGTGGCACCTAGTAGTACATCATGATCCCCAATTAATCGAAAGATCAATGGTTGACCTCAGAAACAATTCTGAAACCCTTCAGCAGCTATAATGAATCGTGCCCCATTCCCTTCACCATCTTATACCCACTTGGTTCAGGACATGGTCTATGTGTGTCAGTCCCCACTAGGCTGACTACGTCACACCTAGCCCAAGTAATGTCTTACTCGTCCTTTGGATTTCTAATTACTCTCATGTATTTTAGAGACTCTCACTCTAAACATGATATGCTCTGGCCAGAGGCTTTGAGTAACAATCCGACGATAGGCCTGGGTATACATCTCCTCGCAAGGAGTGGTGAATCCTTTGTAGGCTGTTCAAACATCTTCGGGCACTTCGGCTTATACCCAATCATCCTGGGTCCACACCTCCTTGGAGATGCTTGCTTAAGATGTCAAAGTATAAGTCTCCATGACCAAGATGATTTGAACACCGCAAGTCAAAGGAACATCACACTTAAGCTGCAGTAAGAACTTCACTGACATATTTATATGTAGACTACCATATGAAGTTTTACAGCCAGTCACTCCAATGAACTAGTTCCCTTAACTAGCATTCATGTTTATCTCCGGACATCTCAATGTCACCAGCCAGTGAGAATCAGCTGATTAGAGAATAACCCATGCTAGTGTCAACAGAATTGATAGTGTCCGTATTTATCAATTCATCGACTAGGGATAATTTCAATACTTCACAATTGCACATGTAGAGATAATCACTAGTTGTGAATTCGTCACAAATTCTCTCATGCTATGAATTGTATTGCGGACATTCAGTAAATGAGTTTAAGATCTCAGTCAAATACACAAACATGTATACTCAAATAGTGAATATTCATTTATTAAAATAAATTATTACAATTATAAGGCGATTGCCTTAGGACACTTCTCTTATATCACTAACATATAGAATCGGAGCATTGATTCGTTTATTGCCAAGGCATGCGAGAGAAGTGTGGGCCCGGTGTCGTCGATAGAGGGGGGTGAATATCGACTCGTTAAAACTTCTTCATAAACTTTCGAGATTCGTTCTATTCAGAGAGTTAGTGTGCAGTAGAAAATAGAAAGAACGAAAAATAAAACAACATAGATGACAAGCGGGTTTTACTTGGTTCCCAACCCCCAGGGTCAGTACGTCCAAGGCCTAAGCAAGGGAAGTGCCCGTTCACTAATGATCTCCTTTCCGGACTTTTCGGAGGCGGAGAAACCCGTCTTGCAGTACAAGTTTTACAATCAAAATGATAAGAAAATTAAATGCATAAAGTAAATGCAAACCAAAAAGAAATGTCGACGATCTGGCCAAATTGGAACTCCGAAGTGCAGCGCACTTCCTCCTGGAGCCTCCTTGGTCACAGAGCTTCATCTCTAGCGCTTTTTCTTCGCTCAGAATGCTTAGAATGTCATAGCAGTTGTTGTTCTGACTTGAGGGGTCGAAGCCCCTTTTATAGCTTCATCTCGGGTACCCAAGAGCCTTTGGGGCGCCTCTATATAGTCAAAATTCCATCCAGAATCACGATCTTCGCGAAGCTGATAAGGTAACTAGTCTTGGGCGCCCAAGAGCATACTGGGTGCCTGGATCATCCAGGCGCCTGGATGCTTGGGGGCACCCAGGTTCAATGGGGGCGCCCAGGAGCAGTTTTTTCAGGCTTCTCTTGTGCTTGTTCACTTGCTTTGCCTTCAATTCTAGGTACCTGCAAGATACACAAATACAAGACAAACACATATATAATCATAGCCTTAACGATTGGTTCTGACTTTGGATTTCTCCCGAAACCCTAGGTCGAACCGATGCCTAGTGTTCCCTTCCCGGAGAACGCACCTTCGCCTACTCCTCTCAGGAGAAGTTTGCCAATCGGCTCCTCCGATTGGACTTTTTCCCGATCTTCCGGATCACGACTTAGGTGCCCAATCCATGACCAGGACTTATTGCTCAACCCTCGGTCAGGTCTTAGGTGCTCAGCCCTCGGCCATGACTTATTGCCCAATTCCACGAACTAGGACTTCGTGCCCAGCCCTCGGTCAGGTCTTAGGTGCCTAGCCCTCGGCCAGGACTTATTGCCTAATTCCTCAAATCAGGACTTCGTGCCCAACTTCACTCATCAGGACTTAGTGCCTAGGTTAACTAGGACTTTGTTTATCTTGATACGGATTTCTTGACTAACCCTTACCTTGTGTAATATCACTAACTTAAGTATATTGTTAGACATTGAAATACTAGAGGAGGACATCACTAATGCATCTTGCACCAACAATCTCCCCCTTTTTATGTTTGGCAATATCTTAAGTTAGATTGGATTTAGGGGTTAAATTTAATCCTTTGGGAGAAATTGAAAAAATTTCTGACTTATGCTCCTCTAATCCTTGGGAGAAATTAAATTGAAAAAAATCTGACTTAAACTCCTCTAAATCCTTGGGAGAAATTGAAAAAAAAAATTCTAACTTAAGCTTCTCTCCCCCCCTTTGTCACACATCAAAAAAATACAACAAAACTTACACCAACAATGAAAATTTTTTAAAAAATGTAACTTCAGCCTTTTAAAACAATTGCTTTCCTCCTTTTGAAAATACTTATATAATTTTTGAAAGCGCAATTTTCAAAACTCTTTCCATTTGAAAAACTAAGTACTTGTTTTATAATGTATAAAGAATACACAAAGTACTTAGATTGCACATGAATTTCCCTAAGTCTGACACAATCCTATAAATCTTATTGATCACAAGAGAATTCCTATGTGTCTTAGGGATTTTCAATTTTTTAAGACTTTTGTTTTGAAAACATAATACTTTTCTTGATTTGTTTCTTTTCCAGTTTGACACCATCCTAGAAAACCTTGCTAACTACAAGGAAATTTCCCTAAGTGTCCTGGAAATTCTCCAAACTCAAGTAAAATTATTTTCAAAAGTGATTCCAAAAGTTAAAAAGATTTTCAAAATAAGCTTTTAGAAAATGATACTATAATATTTTCATAAGTTAATTTTTGAGATAAAAAAAATATGATTTTAAAAGGATAGTGTTTCGAAAAGAGAATACTTATGTTTTTAAAATGATTTTGAAAATATACTGTATGAAAACATAATATTTTGAAATATTTAATAGTTCTTTTTGTTTGACCTCTCCTAAATTTGACACAGTCCTAGGAAGCTTGTTGACTACAAGTGATCTTCCTCTGAGTCTTAGGGTTTGATTCAAACCAAAAGATTTATCTAATAATTTAAAAAATTATCAGAAAATAGAATCAATTTCTTTTGACTTAGACTCCCCCTAAATCTGACACATCCTAGGAGTTCTTGTAGACCATAAAGAAAACTTTCTATGTGTCTTTAGGGTTTATCAAAATCAAAAGAGTAATTAAAACAATTTTAAAAGACCTTTTGAAATGAAGGTATTTGTAGAAGTATTTTTGGAAAACTCTTTTGAAGGACATAATAATGCTTTTCGAAAACATATTTTGAATGATATCATAGGTTTTTGAAATATTTTTTGAAAACATATTTTGAAATGATAACAATTTTTAAAGCACAAAGTATTTGAAAAATCTGAATTTTTGAAACGAATAATTTCTGAAATGAATAAATTTTAAAAAATAACTTTTAAAAGAATAAAAAAAACTCTCCCTGAACCTGACACCGTCTGACTCTATCTAGGTGTCTTAAGGAACTTTAGTGTTGACCTAAAAGGTTTGTGTCTAAGTGTGTAGGTCAACCAATTTTTCGAAAAGATATAATTTTTGAAAATGTATTATATATATAAGCAATCAGGCAAGCATGAAACTCATAAAAACATTATTATGTTAAAACATTATTTTAAAAAATAGATTTTTAGAAAAGTATCCTAAGGATTTTGTAAACATTTTGAAAAACATCTATCAATTAATTAGTCCTTAACATCTCACTCATTCTAAATGTCTCAGTACAAACAAGCATGGTTGTCTTATGGGTGTATTGTGAGATGCTTGAATCACTAGTACAAAAAAGACCTTTAACAACGGCTTTTAACACCGGTTGTATTAAAACCGGTGTTAAAAAAAAGGCGGTGGCATTTTTGTAATTATTTGAACTTTAAAATACTTTTAACACCGGTTCTTTTAACAACCAGTGTTAAAAATATATTTAACTACGGTTTTATAAATAACCGGGGTCATATGTTATAATTATTTGAACATTAAAATACTTTTAACACCGGTTCTTTTAACAACCGGTGTTAAAAATATATTTGACTATGGTTTTGTAAATTTTCTAGATTTTTAGAATTTTTAGATTTTTAGAATTTTTTATTGTTTTTTACGAAGTTAAGAATATTTTAATTGGATAAATGGTTTTTTAAGGAAATCTGTTTATACCATCGTGGAAATAATTTCTGAAGTTTTAATTCAAAACCCTAAGTTATTATTAAACGGCGCCGCTTCTTTTTTTTCTCCTTCCGCACGCGCGACAGCTACCGTCCCGAAGACTGCCGTTTCCGCGGGGCAGCCAACCCTCACCGTCGGCCGCGAACCCTTCGCCGGAAGCCGTTCGGCCTCCGCCCGGACGTGCGAAGCTACCGTTGTAGGCCGCCAAATCGTCGAGATCCGCTGCTTTTCTCCTGTCCGCAAGCCGCGAGAAAACCGCTGCCCGTCGCCGTCGCCGTCGCAGCGAACGGCCGACCACATCTCCTATCACCGACCGCTTGCGCCGCCAGCCGACCACTGCCGACGACACCAACCATTGTCGGAGAAGAAGAGTTAGGTAACGAAGTTAATTAATTCGTTCATTGACTTTTGGTTTAATAGATGTGTTTGGTTGGCTTAATTAGTTTGATGGATTCAGAGTGATTTCTTTAGTTATACCAATGCTAGGAATAGCCGAAAAGGTCGTGGAGTTCCTGCTTCATTTCCATTTGCTGGCAGATTTTCCGATTTCTGTTCAAGGAAAATTGGGTTTTTAGTGATGTATTCAAATTAATTGATTTAAAATTTAACTTTTATTTCAGATTTAGTATATAGAATTATTTATAGGTTATGGAGTATAAATTGAATGAACAGTGTATTGGTTCGTATATAGGTGTTGATTAAATGGTTAATTGATTTATTAACTACCACGGTAAGGTAATTAAAAATTATTTGTCTAATTAAGGATGTGATTAATTAGTTAAATAATCAATTTATAGATCAAGTAATTAGTCACGGGATAAATAAATTAAAGTGATTGATTTACTATTTAATTATTGACTAATTAAATCATAGTTCGGCAAATTGATTGAGAGAGCGTTATTGATCAAGAAAATTGCTATAATACGAATAAGAAATCTAGATGATTTCTAAAGGGGAAAATGGATGATTATAGTATTTATGGTTAGTAGGATTATTCTTGTATTTAGTTTGTTTTGTATTCAGTACTTTTAGGATTTTGAGTTTGAGATAAATCATTTGACTTGAAGATGGTTTGGATGATCTACTATAGAGGTGGGTAGTTCCTCTGATCTCTTTAGTTTCTTTGACCTTAGTGCATGATTCTGTTATTTGCATTGATTCTGTAGTAGTTATTTTTACCTTGATATTTAGTCTATGTTACTTCTTGAGTTTGACCTTATTGCAGTCTATTTTGATATCTATGCAGACTTATTATTGTTTACGCATGATGTTATACATGATGTATCAGACCGTAGCGTAGCTTGCAGGTTTTACTCTGGAATGGGGCCTTTACTCTATCAAGTAGATCAAACAGGTATTTTGAGATGAGATGGACAAACTATTGTTGTCTTGTTTTCTTGGTCATTGTTTTGTGGAATTATAAGGTAGAAGTTATTTTCATTTGATACTAACAAACGGTATCTTGTGATCTTAGTTTTAATGGTTCATCTGTAATATTGCTTAACTATCCTATTTCTGGTATTTAAAAGCAATTGCTGCATTGGATATACTTTCTTGTTGTCTTTCTCTTTCTTAGAATTGAACGAGTCTGTTTTTTATGAGAGAATTGTGCATGACTAAGCAAAATCTTCCTTGCACTTGAATTAAACAGTCTAGAGATTTGCAATGGATCCTGGCATGGAGCAACTTCGGCAAACTTTGGTTGAGGTTGAAACAGAAGCTGAGGAACTTTTTTTAGCAAGACATCAGGTTAGGACCTTTTCTGGTCTCTACTACCAACTTATCAATTCTCTAGTCTAGTTGCATCTAATGTTTCCTGTATCGACAACTTGTAGAAAATGATAGGCTTAGGAATGCTAATAGAGAAGCTCTGACACTCTACGTAGGAGAGCTCGGACTACAAAGAGTAACATTATATAGCGAATTGCAAAGATTTGACAAGTGCTATTATTATTGAGGCACTTATTGTCTGTTACTGTACAAGGTAATATTTTGTTCATTCGACTTTGTCCATTCTTCATTTCTTTGATGAGCTAAGCGAAGAGAGTTCTTCTGCCTAATGTAATTTAGTTTGTTACCTTGAATAGCAGTTGTTTTCTCCCCTTCTCCAAAAGTTGATATTTAATGGTACATTGTGACATTTGTGCGTTTCCTGTAAACTGTAATTCAGTAAAAGGATATCAATGGAATTAAGTTTCAGTTGATTATATTAGTTCGTCTTATTTTATGATTGAAGCATCAGGTATAGGCTGCAAGTGCAAAACCTGAAGCCTGCGATATCTCTGTGCAGCTTAACACGTATTATTAGACAAGGTTTGTGAGTTGTGACCTCTTTATTATATTTGTTTTCATCCCTGCAATATTCTGTTCTATGTCATCTCATGTTAGCTTAAATGCCACAGGAGCATATATACTCACTTGCTAATGGGAATTCTTATGATTTCACATTCAAAATGCTTCATTTAGCATGACACCTGATAGAAAATTTAATTACTTGTGCTGCCTTGAACAGTTTGTACATGTATTATGCATGAAGATCATACTGGAAGTGAAGGTCTCATTTTGCAATTTTTTTTTATTTGGATTTGCTTCTCAAGGCACATAGCTTTTGATGTTCAGTGAACAAGATACAGGAGCATGTAATTTGTTGCATGTTCTTACTGGGGCCAAAGGATTGCTCAACAGAAGGAGTTCAATCTGAGAAAGCCCCCATCATTCATTATGATTTACTGGTTTTGGGATTCTTGGTACTATACCTTAATCTATCTGCCTCTAGCTAGTTCTTTGGTTAAATCTCAAATGACATCTGACTCCTGAATCATTTACTTGGTTTTGCTGGCCAGACCTTGTTATGTGGTCTTATTGGAGTTCCACCTTCAAATGGTGTCATCCCACAATCTCCAATGCATACGAAAAGTTTGGCCACCCTCAAACACCAAGTAAGCTCCAAATTGTGAATGATTGATTATATTGCTTCTCTCTCCGTAGCATTATTTGATATTTTTTCATTGGAATTTTCTCACAGTTGCTTCGCAATCGACTGGTAGCCACTGCACGCCAAAGCATGAAAAGAAATTCAAGCTTGACTCAAGTACTGTATGGAAATATACAAGACGCTTATAAGAGATGGAATGCTAAGCTGGTCGAAGTTCTGCAACGTACTCCTCACTATTTGATCTTGGACTAGACCGTTTACTTGCAAACTCGTGTGGCAAGCTTCTACATTGTCTTTGCTTGGAAAATCACATAGCGAGTAGGAGTATAATGTGTTATTTGATTTACATTTTGCTTTTGTTGAAAGAAAAATGGATAGTTGTAAAATACATGGATTGTTTTGTTTTTGAAACTAATTGGATGTTGCATTTACTTAATTCATGGTGTGTTATTGATTATGGATAAACTATTATATTATTGTGTTCTTTTATATGTCTAGAAAAATTATAAATAAAAATAAATATGAAATTTATATAAAAAATTAAGACTTTTGACACCGGTTGTTTCTAGAACCGGTGTTAAAACATCATTTTTAACACCGGTTGTTTCCAGAACCGGTGTTAAAAATGATGTTTTAACACCGGTTGTTTCCAGAACCGGTGTTAAAATGATGTTTTAACACCGGTTGTTTCCAGAACTGGTGTTAAAAATGATGTTTGAACGCCGGTTATTTAAAATAACCGGTGTCTAAAATGGCTTTCCCGCCTCATAATTGAACTTTTAACAACGGTTATTAACCGGTGTTAAATCTATATATTACACCGGTTTGTTAACCGGTGTTAAAAGTCTATACTTAAAATGCCAGCTGGATCAACACCGGTTCCGGAACCGGTGTTAAAAGTCGAAAATAACCGGTGTTAAAAGCCTTTTTTCCACTAGTGAATAATTTTTCTCAATTTATTTATAGACTGGTTGACCTTGAGTTAGATTCGAGTTTAATCAATTTGTAAGTTAAAAGTAGATTTCGATAATCGGCTTCCAGGTCTTGGCGAGGCACAGAGACCTTCTTTGGCCGTAGCCTTGTTGGATCATCAACCCATTCCTTAGACAAAGCATTTTAAAGAAATAATACCTTTATTTTACTCTTTGAAAAACTCTGGTCTAACTAGTCTAAGATGTGGCGAGGTAGCTTCGGCTAGTTCCACTTAGCTAAGCCAAGCTTCCCTAACGTATTATCATCTCGCCCCACCCTGGTACTAGATTAGGCAAGTGTCTGTCAATCTTTTTCCTATCTAACCATTCTAAATTACGCAGAAAATTAAACATGAATAACATGGCAGAAATATATAAGAAAAAGTGTACGAATGCATGTACATGGCAGTTATGCATGAGTCAAACAAGTCAAAATATTTTAATTAAGTTTCTAATAATGTATCAAATTCTCGATTTGATACATATCGTGTGAACCCTCGAATATGCCAACCTAGGCATCCGCGGGGCTATGGTGCAGCGGTAGGGTCGCTAGTAGTTAACCCAGGCATCCACGGTTCGATCCCCAGCTACGACGCATTTTACAGGAATTTTTCCTCCAAATGGGGCATGAACCCTGGGACGCTGGGCTTCTAGACTGCCCACCGCGAGCGCTTCCCGATTTACCCTGGTGACCGATGGAAAACTTCCGTGGGGCCGGGCCGGTCACCCCAGGTTCAATTTGTCTGCTGCCTGGTTCATCATTTTTTTTCGAATATGCTAACCCATTTTTACATATTAAATTTTATTAAATTGATTATTGCAGTTGGGTAAAATTTTATTTAATTTCATAATTAAGGGTATTTAATTGGAATTTGAGTTCGTGGATTGAGTTTGAATTAAAGATTTAAGTTTGAGATTGAGTTATTAATAACTAATTAGAAATCAATTAAGGTTGAAATTATTAATTATTAAATAAGGTTGTCATTATTAAGAATTAATTAGAGTTAAAATTGATTAAAGATTAATTAAAGTTAAAATAATTAAGGATTAATTAAAGTTAAAATAATTAAGGATTAATTAAAAATAATTAAGGAATAATTTAAGTTTAAAAAAATTAAGGATTAATTAAAGTTAAAAAAAATAAGGATTAAGTAAAGCTAAAATAATTAAGGATTAATTAAAGTTAAAATAATTAAGGATTAATTAAAGTAAAAATAATTAAGTATTAATTAAAGTTAAAATGATTAAGGCTTAATTAAAGTTAAAATAATTAAGAATTAAATTAAGGGGAAAAATTAATTATGGTAAAGATTAATTAAGATTTAATTAAGGTTGTTAAGATTTAATTTGATTTAAGTTATCAATTAGATTTCAAAATTTTTGGGTTAAATAATAGTTGTGGGTCTAACTGCATTATTTTCATTAATTCAAAAATATCTAAATTATCTATTATTTCTTTTTTATTTAATTTTTCAAGTTAATCTAATACTTCTGCTTTGTTTGAATTTTTGTAGACTTTATTAAGTGTAGCCTTGATTTTAAGAAATTCTTCTTTCTCCACGTCCTCATCATCATAGTTATATTCTTCTACATCTTCATAGTAGGTAGAATAGTTTTTAGGGTTATTAATTAATGTTTCATAATTAATTTCAAGATTATCCAAAAAATTATTAATTAAATCATTATCTAAAGAGGTTTTATCTTCAATATCCTCAGAATTAATTTTAGAGATATCAGAGTTAATAATAGTTTCATCATTATCCTAAAAAATATTATCATTCTTAACATTATCAGAAATATTATAAATTAAAGAATTATTAATTTTAATTTCATCATTATCAATAATATTATGAGAAATATCAATTAAAGTATTATTATCCTTAACATTATCAGATAAAATATTGGAATTAATTCTAAAAATTATTGCACTGATATTAAGGATTAACGAATTAATGTCTTATATTTTACTACTATCTATATTTGGTAATTGGTCATGCAATATATTAAGATGATTATGTAAAAAGTCTATTTTATAAGAAAAGTTATCTAAATTATCAGCATGCTTGAAAAACTATGCATGAATTTCAGAAATTTCAAAATTATTGCAATAATTGATTTTTCGTACCTTGGTCGGACACTGGTTCTTCTAGTATCCGTGCTTTTGACACCTGAAGCATCTAATATGGCTCTTGTCCCTCCGGACTCCTGGCGCTGGTACCTCCTTTGCCGCCGGTGGTGACGATCGAGTCTTACGAGTAGGTCACTGATTTTTATAGTGTTCTCTCTCCCTGCACTTAAAACATGTAATATGAAATTTAAAATTTTACATAATTAAAAAAATGTATCTGATTCACCCCTGGCTCCCCCTCAACTCCTGGCTTTTTTGCTCCGTCGGCTGTTAGTTCTGTGAAGAGCGACCAGGCTCTGATACCACTTGTGGGACCGGTGCTATCGATAGAGGGGGGGGTGAATATCGACTCGTTAAAACTTCTTCGTAAACTTTCGAGGTTCATTCTATTTAGAGAGTTAGTGCACAGCGAAAAATGGAAAGAACAAAAAATAAAACAACATAGATGACAAGCGAGTTTTAATTGGTTCCCAACCCCCCAGGGTCAGTACGTCCAAGGCCTAAGCACGGGAAGCGCCCATCCACTAATGGTCTCCTTTCCGGACTTTCTGGAGGTGGAGAAACCCGTCTTACAGTTCAAGTTTTACAATCAAAATGATTAGAAAATTAAATTCATAAAGTAAACACAAACCAAAAAGAAATATCGATGATCCGACCAAACTGGAACTCCGAAGTGCAGCACACTTCCTCCTGGAGCCTCCTTGGTCGCAAAGATTCATCTCTAGTGCTTTTTCTTCGCTTGAAATGCTTAGAATGTCGTAGCAGTTGTTGTTCTGAGTTGAGGGGTCGAAGCCCCTTTTATAGCTTCATCTCGGGCGCCCAAGAGCCTTTGGGGCGCCTCTATATAGTCAAAATTCCATCCAGAATCGCGATCTTCGCGAAACTGATAAGGTAACCAGTCTTGGGCGCCCAAGAGCATACTGGGCGCCTAGATCATCCAGGTGCCTGGATGCCTGGGGGCGCCCAGGTTCAATGGGGGTGCCCAAGAGCAGCTTTTCCATGCTTCTCTTGTGTTTGTTCGCCTGCTTTGCCTCCAATTCTAGGTACCTGCAAGATACACAAACACAAGACAAACACATATATAATCTTAGCCTTAACGATTGGTTCTGACTTTGGATTTCTCGTGGAACCCTAGGTTGAACCGACGCCTAGTGTTCCCTTCCCGGGGAACGCACCTTCGCCTACTCCTCTCAGGAGAAGTTTGCCAACCAGCTCCTCCGATTAGACTTTTGCCCGATCTTCCGGATCAGGACTTAGGTGCCCAGTCCACGACCAGGACTTATTGCCCAACCCTCGGTCAGGTCTTAGGTGTCCAACCCTCAGCCAGGACTTATTGCCTAATTCCATGAACCAGGACTTCGTGCCCAACCCTCGGTCAGGTCTTAGGTGCCCAGCCTTCGACCAGGATTTATTGCTCAATTCCTCGAACCAGGACTTCATGCTCATCTTCACTCACCAGGACATATTGCCCAATTCCTCGAACTAGGACTTCGTGCTCAGCTTCACTCACCAGGACTTAGTGCCCAACTTCACTCACCAAGACTTAGTGCCTAGGTTAACTAGGACCTTGTTTACCTTGATACGAATTTCTTGACTAACACTTACCTTGTGTAATATATCACTAACTTAAGTATATTGTTAGACATTGAAACACTAGAGGAGGACATCACTGATACATCTTGCACCAACAAGAAGTTGCACACCAGATATGGAGACGCTATGAATGTTGTATCTCATATACTGAGTTATGTAAGCAGCTACTTCACCATGAGTTTCCAGAGAATCTAAAAGATTCCAAGGAAGACTCGGAACAAGATCCTGAAGATTTTGTGCAAGATCCAGAGGAAGACCTGAAATAGTTGAGGAATATCTTGAAATGTTGGAGGAAGATCCTGAAATATTTGAAGAATATCTTGAAATGTTTATGGAAGATCCTGAAATATTTGAAGAAGATGTAGAAATACTTGAAGAGGATCCTGAAATATTTGAGGAAGATATTATAGAAACTGTGGAACATCGCAAAACTGGCCGATTTGAGATGCATGAGAGTAATGACCACTGCCATAGTATTTTTTATTATGGGATTAATATTAGCTTATCTAGTTCATTAAATTTTGTTGTTATTGTCATTGTATACGAACTAAATAAACTCAATTAATAAAGTTATATAGATATTATTGTTATAAACGGACAGTGATATACTTTAATGAAAAAGTTATGTTATATGTTAATTGACTTAAAAATAATTAGTCCATTCTTACAAATAATTAGTTATTCTATGATTAGTTCATATTCATTACAAATAATTAGTTCATTCTATGATTAGTTCATATTCAATACAAATGATTAATTCATTTGATGTGATGTATATATAATATAATTGATGAATGCTGATTAGATTGGAACATACAAATGATGAGTGGAAACACAGTTACCACTTGATTTCGTAGACCAACTCAAATTTACATTGAATCAATCATAAATTATGTATATATGATATACATTGAATTAATAAATAATATGTTTATTTATGATAGATCGTGACAACTAAGAACATCATAGCTGAACTGACCAAGGGAGAGAAATTATATGAGAATAACTATAAATTTTGACATCTCAAGATACAATATGTTCTATTGGAACAAGAAATTCTAGAGGTTGTAAATCAGTTCATGAAAGAATCTGCAAATGGTTCAACTGCACAATATAAACTTGATCTTGATGCCTATAAGGCATAGAAGAAAAAATACTCCACTGCATATTGATTAGTTCAATGGTAGACGACCTGGTATTTGAGTATTAGCCACTACCATCTTCTCATGATGTCTGGGTAACCTTGAGAGAGAAATATAGTGGTGTTAGTTTAAGCAAGCTTCGTCAACTGACAATCAAGTTTGACAGTTGTAAAAAGCGTCCGAATGTTACCATGACCCAACATCTGAGAGAAATGGAGAATATGATTCGGGAGATAAAGGCTGCTGGTAATGAGTTGACCGATGAACAACAGGTTCAGGAAGTTATTCGTTCCCTTTCTGATACTTAGGAAATGCTGAAACAGAACCTTGCTCACAGTGAGAGTATTAAGACTTTTATTGATGTCTCGCGCTATATTGAATTGGAGGCAGAGATAATAGGATCCACGAGGATTTCTAAACAAGCTTTTGTAGCTGAAGGTTCTGGATCCAAGAATAAGAAAAGATGGTTAAAGAAAGGAAAGGGTAAGAGAAAAGAAACTGGTGCTACTGTTGTGCAAGACCCAATCAAGAAGAAAGGAAAGAAATCTAAAAGCAAGCTGACTTGTTATAGCTGTGGCAAGAAGGGCCACTTTGCTCGGGAATGTACTGAACCGAAAAAGGTAGATTCATGTTTGTCTTCTTTTCATGAGCTTTATATTGTTAGTTCAGTGTTGTTAGATGATTCTTATACTTTATGGATTATAGATTCAGGAGCAATGAACCATGTAGCTCGTGATCGAGCTACATACGTGGAGTACCATCGAGTACCAGCTGGCAATAAGTGGATATATATGGAAAACAATGCAAGAATTAAAGCCAAAGGAATTGGCACTTGCAAACTCAACCTTCGTGGTGGACGTATCTTATTTCTGCATGATGTCCTGTATGCTCCTGAGATTTGGAAATTAGGACCCAAGGGTAGAAAGTGTATCTTTGTAAGATATTTTGATATCTCTAAGGGTTATGTTTTTATTAGTGATCAACAAGATGGAACCATCTCTGAAATAGAGTCAAGAGATGCTACTTTTCTTGAAACTGAGTTACCAACAAGAGGTAAAGTTGATAAATCAATTCCTCTATTTGCAATAGAGGAGGAGAATACTGTTCCTTTATCAACAAATTAGGAATCACAGGGAATACCTGAATCTAGTCAACCTAGTGGGAGTGAATGTTTTATGAATGAGTCAGTTTCTCAATAATCTAACCTGCGAAGAAGTAGTCGTCAGATTATTCCTCGAAAAAGGTTTGACATTGAGAATGATGCATTAATGATTCTCCCAATTGATGATGAGGAACCTTGAACAGTTGTGGAAGCATTGAAATGCTCAACTAAGGAGAAATGGAAAGTTGCAATGGATGAGGAAATGAAGTCCATGAAAAAGAATCAAGTTTGAGAATAAGTGAATTCTCAAAATTAAGAGGAAAGCGGATGGGTTAATTGATCAATACAAAGCTTGTTTGATTACAAAGGGTTATACCTAAATGGAGGGTATTGATTTTGAAGAGACATTATCCTCAGTTGTGAAGTTTGTGTCAATACAAGTCATCATAGCTATAGTAGCACATTTTGACTTAGAATTACATTAAATGAATGTAAAAACGGCTTTCCTTAATGGTAATCTTGATGAGGAAATCTATATGGTACAGATAGAAGGTTATATAGTTGAGTGTCAAGAGAATAAAGTATGTAGACTTAAGAAGTCTATGTATGGGCTAAAGCAGGCATCAAGGCAAATGGAACATAAGATTTAATGAAGTTATTTTGTCTTATGGTTTCGAAATAATCAATGAGGATTGTTCCGGAAGGAATCGACGTCGACGGTTTGTCACCAGGGTATAACTCACGTGGATGCTGAAGCGAAAGGAAGAACTCCCACCCTGCGAGATCAACACGAGCGTTAGGGAACACGCCAGAGATTGTCCAGCGGAACCCACTCTGATGCTCAAGTCAGTGACTCGATGGAGACAAAGGAAAGGAGAAAAAAATGCGTAGAGTCGAGAAGGCGTAACCCCCTTTACCGGAGGGGTTAGGGTACCTTTTATACCTGAGACGACGATCACACGTGTCCCCATGATCCTCGCCACGTCCCCCTAATATCGATTACTGGATAAACTTTGCAATGGTCTGCGCAGTCATCAAGTTCGTACTGTTACGATACTTATGGGTCAATAATGATCCCGTGATAGTCGGTGACGGTTATCCGCAGATCCAGAAAAGGGGGGTTGTTACTTGAGGTTGTGTATTGCTTGGGCTCCGTTACCCCAAGGTGATCTCAGGGTCTTCTGGCCCGGGAGAGGTCCCGGGCGTTTTGTCGCCCTGAGGTGATCTCGAGGGTCTTACCTCCCGAGGTGATCTCAGGAGTGGGGCCTCTAACTTGATCTCCTTGGCAAGGCTACCCGAGGTGACGCGGGCATCCCCTCCCGAGGGGGTCTCGGGAGTCTAGAACAAGAGTCGTCCTGACTCGGGGGACCTCAGCACATAGCTTCTTTAGTCCACGTGTCAGCCACGGGGTGTTCGACCCCATTAAGAATCATTGTGTTTACCTAAGGAAGGATAAAAGAAAGTTTGTCATTTTATCATTATATGTTGATGATATGCTAATAGCTAGAAGTGACCTCAAGTTTGTGATAGAAGTCAAGTCTTAACTTTCATCACAATTTGACATAATGATATGAGAGAAGCTGAGTATATCATAGGAGTGCAGATCATTCATGATTGATCAAAAAGACTTTTGGATTTGCCCCAAGAAACTTATATCACTAAGATGCTACAACACTTCAATATGATAGATTGCAACATTGAACAAACACCTACAGCGAAAGGTGTTGTTCTGAGCAAAAGTATGTTTCCCAAGACTCCTGAAGAGATAGTCGATATGAAAAAAAAACATATGCAAGTATAATTGGTAGTTTGATGTACACTATGTTGTGTATTCGCCCTGATATAAGCTATGTTGTTGGCTCAGTTAGTCGTTTCCAGTCAAACCCAAGACCGAGATACTGGAAAGTAGTGAAAAGGATATTCAGATATCTCAAAGGGACAGCAGATTATTATCTTTGCTTGTAAGGATCAAAGCTGAGCCTGAAGGGCTACACAGATGTAGATTCAGCAGGGGACCTTGATGACAGAAAATCCGCATCTTGCTGAATGGTGGCGTCATCTCATGGAACACCAAGAAACAGGCTTGTGTAGCGTTGTCGATAATAGAGGCTAAGTGTGTAGCTTGTGCAGTGGCTGTACAAGAAGTTGTCTGATTAAGAAGGTTCTTAAAGCATCTGAAGATTGCTGAGCACAGTAGGAGTTCTGTTACAGTGTATTATGGCAATTAAGTTACTATAGCTTTTTCCAAGGATCCTAAATATCACAGCAAAGACAAATATATAGAAATTAAATATAATTTTATAAGGGGTATTGTTGACAAGAAAAAGATAATTGTTGAGTGCATCCCTACACGAGCGATGCTTGCAGATCCTTTTACTAAGCCATTGACTAAAGAGTCATTTCATGGACATATGAAGTCTTTGGGACTACGCAAGATGTAAACACATTATAAAGACTATATATATGAAATGTCATGATCTATTCAGTGTAAATGTATTTGTTACATTTGAATAAAAGTTTCGATGAGCATGTTGGCAGGTTGAGATTGATCCACTCACATGGACAATTATCTCTATTTGTTAAGTATAAATAGAGATAAAACTATTACTTATGAAATAACTTATGTAGTTGTAAATAGAGACATACTCATAAGTTGGGGTCGTCTTGATTTTTGTATCAAGATAAGATCATTTATGTAATGATCGAAGTAAATGCACTTATCATTTACTAAACCTGTTAAAGGTCATATTGAAATTCATGAGTTGAATTCGGATTATATATTAGATATGTCTAGATCAAAATCTATACGATGTTAAACATTTAAGAAAAATATGCACTCTTTTTGATAAATAGAAAAACATTGTAGCATGTGATTCATACCACATGTGTTATAGAGACAATAAGGGTAGTAGGAGAATGGATCACTACTTCTTTACTATGTGAGACCTTTGAGATTATAAGTTAATATCAATTTTACCCTAAGTGAGTATTTAGCTGTCTACTTGAAGTTTTAATCAGTATCTGCTACTTTAGTGTGTATCCTATTGGCTATGGATGATTCGGTCTATGGAGCATAACTAGGAAAGCAAATGATTAGAATGAATATATTCTAGCTAAAAAGAAATATTAAAATTGATTACATCTATGATATTTATTCATTAGTTGACCAGTTACATTTTTTATTGAGTACTTAAAATGTGATTGTGAATAAATATATTGAATAGAGATGTTGAACATGCTCTTGATATAATAGTCAAATGAGAGATTATAGATGTTCATATTGATATAAATATTAATCTGGGATAAAAGTAAATGATTGATGTCTCAGATTCGTTCTATAGAGTAGTTAAATTAAGTGTAATAACTTTCTTAGCAATAATTGCTCAGTGTACTTGTTATCACACAAACTATTTTTTCTGAAGTGTGAATTAAATGTTCTTACATGATCTTTGTGACTAGATGACCTTTATGGATTTACTTAGAAGAGTGAGAGATGTTAGAATCGGATAGGTGAAAGGGCATCTCCTTACCTTCATCTTCCTCAATTAATGGTGGAATATGAAGAGATACCCATTCACCTTCCTCCATCGATGGAGGTAAAGGAAAAGACTCCTTCCTCTTATAAATATCGTCCAAGTGCAAGATGATAAGTTCATCGCAAACAACGAGGGAAGAGTTCATCGTGAGAAGAGAACAGAGGAATTTGGTTCGTGGAATCGCCGAGTAGTATTCGTGTCATAATTTTTTTGTCGATGACAACTTCTCCAATTTTTTCCTCGTTAACCTCTGTAAGTGTTTATTTATTTATTATTATTATTATTTATTTCATGCTAGAGGTCTCACGTGCTAACGTCAAATATAATAAAAATAATGATCTTATCCTGACCAATTCTACCCATGAAAATAGGAAAGCGTTCTTAACTTTATCCTGAAGAAAAATATCTGCAATTTCCTCGAGAAAAATACCAAAACGGTGATGAAGTATTACTGGCGTTACTAGCCGAGGATGACTGTTGATTTTCACTCCAACGAGAAGATCCAGGAGACGGTGGTGGCTATCATCCCCTAAAGCGGTTCCGCAACAAGATCGGCGAGGTTCAGAGCGTCCCCATCTCGCTCAGTTTCAAAAATTGTGGGTCCGTCATCTCAACGGCCCTTGGTCCCTGCCCTATAGGTGTTCAGAAGGAGTAAATCACGAATTTACTGGCGGGAATAAGGTACCTGGGGCCGAGAGGATTTAAGCCAGCAGACTAGGTTTTATCCCGTGTGCAACTAGCGATCCTCGAATCTGAGACCTCCGCTTCAAGTGGCAGACGCCTTACCCACCGAGCCAACCCGTGGGGCATATTGGAATGGATAAACTTTTTATAATGACTAGCCCCACGGTCCCCTTTATCAAAAATCCCCTTCCGAAATTTCTGAGCATAATTATTTCAATAATCTCTCATATATTATTGGCAATAATATCTCAGTCAACAAATATTAGTTGCTAAGAGGACTCGAACCCGAAATCTCAGGCTGCATATGTCTCTATGCTTACCACTTGGAATAAGGCACTTTGACCCGCTACATCTCGCTCAGATGCAATAGGTGGAACTGCCACCTTAGCGGTCTCTGGTCCCAACCCCACAAGTATCCAGAGGGGGTAAATCATGATTTTACTAGTGGGGTAAGGCGCTTGGGACCGAGAGGATTTAAGTCTGCAGACCAGGTTTTTACCCCGTGTACGACTGATGACTTTCGAACCTGAGAACTCCGATACAAACAGTCAGACATCTTATCAATCGAGTCAGCCCGTGAGACCCCGACATCTCGCTCAGGCTCCAGGAGGAGGAGGAGGAGGAGGAGGAGGGCGAGCGCGCGGACTTCGTGTCGGACGAGTCCCCCATCAAGGTCGATCTCTCCGGTGGGTTCCATTCCTCTCCCTGTAAGCTAGCTTTCCCTAAATTCCCATGGTCGCAGAATTTTCACTACTATACAATTTCAATTCCATGTTTTTCTGATCGTACTGCGCCAATTCAATTCTAGTTCTACATGCCTCTTCTGAACTTTTAATCCTCGTACGCCGTTCTTCTTTGCGAGATAGCAGTGCAGAAGGATGTTACTATGATTCTTGCGTTTTCATGTGTTGATTTGGGTGAAAGGATTTACCTTTGATTTGAACAAACTGCATTTGAATTCTCCGATTGATACTGCTTTCGGATCAACTCATTGAGCAGAGGATTTTGATATTAATTATAATTTAGGGGCTTTTAGTAAAAATTGTTTGAGCCTGGGTATTTTGATAATTTCCCATAGACCTCAGTGGAGGCTTCATTTCAACGACGACGATGCCATGCGCCGCCGCCCCTTCGCCGGTGGCCCTCTCCTTCAACCACGACCACGTCTCACTGCTCGACCGATGCACCAACCTCCGTCATCTGAAGCAGCTCCAGGCCTTCCTCCTCTCCCTGGGCCACGGACGCACCCAGTTCTACGCCCTCAAGCTCCTCCGCTTCTCCGCTCTCGTCCTCGCCGACATCACCTACGCCCGCCTTATCTTTGACTCCCTTCCCGCTCCAAACGTCTTCCTTTACTCCGCCCTCATCTCTGCTTACGCCTCCCGCCCCGATCCCGACTCCCCCGCCGCCCTCCGCCTCTTCGCCTCCATGCTCCGCGGTGCCCCCGTCCCTCGCCCCAATGAGTTCATCTATCCCTCCCTCCTCAAGTCCTGCTCCGACCCCCGCCTTGCCAGCACCCTCCACACCCTCCTCTCCAAGTCTGGATTCCATGACTTTGCAGTTGTGCGCACCGCTCTCCTGGATTCCTACTCCAGGTTCTCTGACACTGACGCTGCCCGGTATCTGTTCGACGAAATGCCTCAGAAAAATGTGGTGTCTTGGACGGCTCTTCTCACTGGGTACATGCGAACAGGGCAGATGCGGAAAGCCCTCTTCATGTTTGAAGAAATGCCCGATAGGGATGTCCCTGCCTGGAATGCAGTGATTTCTGGGTGCACTCAGAATGGTCTTTTCTCGGAGGCATTCTCATTCTTCACCAGGATGGTTGTCGATGGCACATGGCCAAATAAGACGACTGCATCATGCCTGTTCTCTGCTTGTGCGCACCTTGGTATGCTCCGGCTTGGGAAATCGCTCCATGGGTATGTTTTCAAGAACAGCATGGGAGATAGTTCCTTTGTTTGCAATGCACTCATTGATATGTATGGCAAATGTGGCAATGTGAAGAAAGCAACGTGGATATTTTCTGCAATGTCTGAGAAGAACATTACATCTTGGAATTCCATGATCAATTGCTTGGCTCTCCAGGGGCATAGCAGCTTGGCCAGAGAAACCTTTCGTGAGATGGAACAAGAGGGTCCTCAACCTGATCAAGTCACTTTTATGGGGATTCTGAATGCTTGTACTCATGCAGGATTGGTGGATGAAGGGCTCGGTTACTTCAACTCTATGACTCGAGACTATACAATTGATCCTGGATTGAGCATTATGGTTGTGTCATAGACCTTCTTAGCCGGGCTGGTAGGTTTGATGTTGCCATGGATATTGTGAGGGATATGAGAATTGAGCCTGATGAGGTTGTGTGGGGTTCTTTGCTCAATGGTGCCAGGGTTCATGGCGCCAAGGACTTGGCTGAATTGGCACTGAGGAAGCTAATTGAGCTCGAACCTAAGAGTGTTGACTATGGCTTCATGCTCGCAAATTTATACAGCGAATGCGGCAAATGGGAAGATGTTGGGAAGATTAGAAAGAGACTGAATCAATTGGGTGGAAAGAAGTTGCCAGGATGTAGTTGGATCGAGGTGGAAAAAAGGGTTCACCAGTTTAATTCTGGTGATACAATTCATCCTGAAGTGGGGCAGATTTACGAGATCTTGGATGAATTAGTTGAATCGATGGAAGCATGATTTTTCTCTCCACTGCATAATTTCTGCAAATATTATTCTCAGATACCATTTTGCCAAATGTTGGAGTGTTCAATCGAATCGTCATTGCTGTGAAACGGTAGATTTTCGCTGCCATGGCCAACATTTTTTGTTATGCCAACAACTTCAAGTTCCTGGTAAATTCTTTGTAACAACCTTTCAAGATAATTAAGAATGTAGTTATTCTTTGATTTGTTTTTAGGTGAAAAGCAGATTCATTCCTTTATTTTACAACACATTGAACATGTTGATATCTTGCCTGAAAGTTGTAATCTAGGTATTTTATCTGATTATCATTTCTTAGTCGTTTAGAGCCACTGACAATGTATTTCAATTTCCAATCTTGTTCGTAATCTCAGTCATTGCTCAACGATAGACTTAAGAGATGCTTTATTTTCTTTTCTATTCTATGTGAAAGAATCATATTTCTGTCTAGTTAAAAACTGTTATATGATGTAGGTGGATTTGTTGATCCTATTTGCAGCGAGAATACCCAAATACAGAGTTGCGACTTGCAATCCGTTCTTGGAGCTCTCAGAGAGGTAAAGAAGCAAGAAGAGAATTGGCCGCCAAGATGGGTTGATTTTATGAAAATTGTTCAAATATAATAACTTCTAAATCATAAAAACTGGTAAGGAAGAGAAAAATATTCCTCAGCACTATGTGTATGGATTTGTCTCAACAGAAATGAAGCTATTAGTCTGGATACTGTCATCAAAATCATCTTGATGCATTTTTTTGTTTTGGGATTTACCATGTGTTGTCTACCATGCTGAAATTCTATTTCTTCTTTGACAAAATATTAGCAGCAGCCACAATGCAACCTTCATTAAAACCAATACCCAGCCTGTTATAGTCAAAAGGTGCAGTGCTCACCGTTCTTCTTGAGATCTCACTATGATCATCAAGATTTTATGTGTGCATATAGCAAAAGTTCCTTACTGCACGAGTTGTCTCCAAATCGATAACCATTGGAGCTACACTTAAAATATGCAGTATACATTAAAAAGAAAAGGCAAAACTGTATAAATGTGTATGCGCAATTCTACAAACACACTGTTGTGTACACTTACCACTTCAAATTTAGTTTAAAATTATGTCATTGAAAATTAAAATCTTATATAAATATGAGAGATTGTTTATATCTTAATCATAATAAGGATGTTGTGGTATATAATTTTAGTTTAACATCATGTGAATTTGCTTATTTTCTGATTTATCTTGATATCTTATATCATATGAACCAAGCTTACTTGTTTTCGTACCTGTGTTAATTATTCTCCTTTAAATTTGCTTCTTTTTTTTTCTAGGAACTGAAGCAGCTCAAAGGAAGAAAGTTACTATGATACAGTAAGTGCGGCAAATGGGAAGATGTTGGGAAGGTCAGAAAAAGACTGAATCAACTGGGTGGAAAGAAGTTGCCAGGATGTAGTTGGATCGAGGTGGAGAAAAGGGTTCACCAGTTTTATTCTGGTGATACAATCCATCCTGAAGTGGAGCAGATTTACGAGATCTTGGATGAATTAGTTGAATGGATGGAAGCATGATTTTCTCTCCACTGCATAATTTCTGCAAGTTTTTAGTTTCAGATACCATTTTACCAAATGTTGGAGCATTCAATCAAATAGGGCAGATTTTCGCAACCATGGCCAACAACTTCAAGTTCCTAGTAAATTCTATGTAACCACAGCAGATTCCTGCCGTCCTCACGCGTTAATCACAATATCTGGACTAGTAGTTCTTGTGATTTATTTCTTCCATATTGATCATGAGTGGAGTCGCTGGGGCGAGTGAATCGTTTTTTGCCATCTTGTAAATTATTTATAACAACTTGATAAGATAATCAAGAATGTAGTTATTTTTTGATTTATTTTTAGGGGAAAAACATTCATTCCTTCACAACACATTGAGCTTGTCGACATGCATGCCTGAAGCTTTAATCTAGGTATCATTTCTTAGTCGTTTTGAACCACTGGCAATGTTCTTTAATTTCCAATCTTGTTCGTAATCTTAGTCCTTGCGCGAAGATGGACTTAAGAGATGCTTCTCTATTTTGAGAAAGTGCCTTGTTTCTGTCTGGTTAAAAGCTGTTATCATGTAGGTAGATGTGTTGCTGCTGTTGGCGACGAGAATGCCCAAATACAGACAGTTGCGACTCGCAAGCCATTCTTGGAGCTCTCAGAGGGTTAAAGAAGCAAGAAGAGAACTTGCATGATCTTATTCTTGGTCTGAAGGTGACGTGAACTTTTTTATCAAAATAGTTTACTTCTGTTTCGAAATGTCCTTGAACTTTTGGAAACATCGTTTTGTCTCTCATGTGTTTCGATGAAATCTGTATCATGTACGACACACATTGTTCGCTTTGATCAATCAAGCCTCATTGATATCCTCACGGGATGAACAGATGATTAATGTGTGGGTGTTGTCATCAAGAGATCTGAGGGTCAAATCCTGACAAAGTCAGTGTGCCCACTCTCCCCACGCGTTAGCCATAACATCCGGGCTAGTAGTCTCCATGATTTACCTCCTCTGTGTTGATCCTGGGAGCATTAAAAGCGAACGAATCATCTTTTACAAGCCTCACTGATGGTCCCCACAGTTTGGTGGGGTTAATATCTACATATGGATATTTATTTCAAAGGTTTTTGAAATAAACTTTTAACGAGTGTTAAATGTCATTGAGTATTAAATTTTCCTGTGTAAAAAGTACTACGTTATGATAAAATATTCTTGTGTAAAAGTACTACGTTATGATAAAATATTTTGTGATTTATATGATTATATTTTATCATAGAATGGATGATATTACCATTCATCAAAAATTAATCATCATCGAGTTCATATTTTTGATGATGTGGTGCGAGGTATGAATGAAACTTGATGAGGAAAAGAAATACCACAATAATTGCTTCCCTATACTTCTAGTTTTGAATTCTAAAGGAGTTGTATAATTAGCTAGTACTTAGTTAAACCACCAACTAAAAATTTCCTTTTATTTCCATCTAAACTTAAATGTGGCCCCATAAAAGAAATAAAGGCGACTTAAAAATAGATTTTATTTATTTATTATTTTATAAAAGTCCTATTAATAGCTAGTCTTAATTTTTAATAATATTTTATTAATTTAAATAGCACGAACAGTTGGCTGCTTTGACTTACCGCATGGCCACCTCACGTGGCCTGACTCGTGCCCCTGGTTTTCAGCCATAAACGTGGAGGCATACGATTGGAGAGCCCATCCGTGGCCCACACGCACGTGCTAAATTTGGTCGTCCCCAGCGCGGCACGTGGCGGAGCGGCGATCGCCGTCGCCGGCTATAAATTCCGGACCGCCTCGCCGTTGATCGAATCCCATATAGGAAATTGAATATAGTCGAGGAGAGGAAAAGAGTGGCCGGGAAGAAGAAGAGGGCGCGCAGATTTGAATAAGAATGGCGTTCAATTTGGCGCATCAAGTCGGGATTCTCCCGGGAATGCCGATGGTGATGATGGAGACGGGGTCGGCGGCGAGGCCGGATCCGCTGTCCGCGCCGGTGGCGGTCTGGAAACCCAAGGCGGGGGATCGACGCTTCCGGATCCATATCGGGGCGGGGCAGACGGAGATCGAGACAGCGCCAGCGGCGTGCCCGGGCCGATCGACCGCGTTGCCCGGTTTGTCGGCGGCGTGCGACGCGCCGGTGGTGGCGGAGGGGGCGCAGCGGCCGGAGGCGGTGGTGAGGGAGCACCTTGGCAGGGCAGGGGCGGCGAAGGGGGTTCCGGTGTTCGTCATGATGCCGCTGGATACAGTGAGGCCTGGCGGGGGGCTGAACCGTAAGAAGGCGATGAACGCGAGTCTGATGGCGCTGAAGAACGCTGGTGCGGAGGGGGTGATGGTCGACGTGTGGTGGGGGATGGTGGAGAAGGAACGGCCGGGGGAGTACGATTGGCGCGGCTACGACGAGTTCATGGAAATGGCCTCTCGGATCGGGCTCAAGGTCCAGGCCGTCATGTCCTTCCATCAGTGCGGCGGCAACGTCGGCGACAGCGTGACGTACGCCCTTTTCCCCCTTTCTCCATTTCCGCTGCAATTTCTTCCCGCTTCTAAAATCAGTTTCTAATCCTTTTTACTTTTCTTTTCGATCTCAAAATTCGTCGAATATTTCCCTTCTTTTTGGATGAATCCCTGTTCATGCTCCTTTCGACAGAGGAACTCATTGTCCTTTTTGTCGATTTCTTCCTCTTTCAAATAGAAACTACAAAATAGCTCTCAAAATCATACGAAAATTGGATCGAAACGCAAAGGGATTTTCATTTTTGCTTCTTAGAAACACAATTTCTTCTGAAAAATTACTGTCTTTCCGATCTAATGAAAAGAGTGAGAAAAAATTGGGATTTTTATTGGAATGATGCAGAATACCATTGCCGGACTGGGTTCTGGAGGAAATGGAGAAGGACCCGGACCTGGCCTACACCGACCAATGGGGCCGCCGCAACCCCGAGTACCTCTCCCTCGGCTGCGACGCCCTCCCCGTCCTCAAGGGCCGCTCCCCCGCCCAGTGCTACGCCGACTTCATGCGCGCCTTCCGCCACCGCTTCTCCCACCTCCTCGGCTCCACCATCGTCGTAAGCCCCCGGAGAATCGATCGACCGATCCATTAAAAGCTCTTTTTTGGGGGATTTAATTCGAATTATGTTTTGCTATGCAGGAGATTCAAGTGGGCATGGGTCCTGCCGGCGAGCTGAGGTACCCGTCGTACCCCGAATCCGACGGCACCTGGAGATTCCCCGGCATCGGAGCATTCCAATGCTACGATAAGGTAGCGATGTGAAAATTCTCTGTTCCTCGATTTGATTGATCTTAAAAATTCAAGTTTTGGAGGAATTCTTTCGATGATTGCAGTACATGTTGAGTAGCCTGAAGACCGCCGCCTCCGCGGCGGGAAAGACGGAGTGGGGCCATGGCGGGCCATCCGACGCCGGCGGCTACAAGAACTGGCCGGAAGACACCGCCTTCTTTCGCCACGACGGCGGTTGGAACGGGTCTTACGGCGAGTTCTTTCTGTCCTGGTACTCTCAGATGCTCCTCGATCACGGCGAGCGCATCGTCTCCTCCGCTGCCTCTGTATTCGACTCTGCCGGCGTCAAGATCTCCGTCAAGGTGGCCGGCATCCACTGGCACTACGGCACCTGGTCGCACGCCCCCGAGCTCACCGCCGGCTACTACAACACCCGCTCCCGCGACGGCTACCTCCCCATCGCCCGCATGCTGGGACGGCACGGCGCCGTGTTCAACTTCACCTGCGTGGAGATGCGCGACGGCGAGCAGCCCGGCGAGGCGGCGTGCAAGCCGGAGGAGCTCGTCAGGCAGGTGGCGGCGGCAGCGCGGGAGGCCGGCGTGGAGATGGCCGGAGAGAACGCGCTGCCGAGGTACGACGAGACGGCGCACGAGCAGATAGTGACGGCTGCGGCCGGGGATTCGGAGAAGATGGCGGCCTTCACGTACCTCCGGATGGGGCCCGACCTGTTCCAGCCGGACAACTGGAGGAGGTTCGTGGCGTTCGTCAAGACCATGGGGGAGGGCAGGGGAAGGTCGGCGGGCCACTGCCGCGAGATAGTGGAGAGGGAAGCGGAGATCTCGGTCCACACCACCGCGCCGCTCGGCCAGGAGGCTGCCGCAGCCCTCACGTGCGCTTAAATATTCGAAACAATTCGACCCAAAAAATAATTTAAATTCTTTTTAAAAGCATCTGTAAACTTAATTGCATTAAATATTTACATTATAAAATGGAATATAATTTCTTTTTTCTTTTTATTACCTTTTCCTACTCAATTAAGCTCGTTAATCACCTCATCCTTCATCTACACAAATGACTTAACAAGTGTTCAACTTACTCTATCAATTCAGATGATCAAGTTTTGCACGGTTAATTTTAGAGATAGACGACCTTTCTCTCTGTTTCTGATTCATCTGCTGAGAAAATCCGGAAATTGATATCACACTCGTAGAGAAATTATTTTTATTATTGATAACCTTGTACAAAATATAAATTATTATTATTATTATCTTTATTGAGTCGTATTTATGGGATTTGAAGAGAATTATATTAAATATGACAATAATTAAATAAACAGGTTTAAGCAAAAGGGACTGATGGGCCTGATGTACTTTCAAATTGGGCTAAAGATCGGCCCACTGCTCCCTTCCCTTTGGAATCGTGTTCAGCTGTACGGTCTCCTCGATTCGATCTTTCCCAAAACGCACGCAGTCCGATCGGCAATCCGCCCGAAATCGCAGTTCGAAAATCGAAAGAGCGGCGATTCTGGCGAAAGGACAGATTCAGCTTCCTAATCGTCTTCCGAAATGGGTTTCCTCGAAGATTTCCGAGCTAGTAAGCTGAAACCCTAATCTCGCAACTGGTTCTCTCTTTTATTTCTTCCGGGTCTCTTCTCTTTTTCTTTTCCAATCTAGTTCGTTCCTTGTCTTTCTGTTCCTCCACGATTTTTCGCCGTTTCATGCCTTCTTTTCTGCACCCTCACTGCCTTGTAAAATTTATGCCTTGAACATCTTTCTTCGTGCTTATCTGATGAGAAATATTGAAATGCGTACTAGTAATCGAGAAATTTAGATTTTTTAAAGTATTGTTTGCTCGGTTTAAAACACACATTTTGTGTGTGATTTCTCTGGCACTTTGGGGCGTGCGTACGAGGCAGTTGTCTAAGATTTTGATAGTAATAGACAAATAGAAGGAACGATGCATTTTTGGATAATTAATTACTAGTTATGTTATGTTTCTTCGTTCCGCCTCTCCTTCAGTATGTTTCGATGATTAATATCTATTCTCTTCACTATTCAGACACCACTTTGTAATTAAAGAGAAGTTCATATTTTTACTGGGTGAAAAATAGCAAATAAGTTTGTGTTTCTTTAGAATGCACTTTCTTGTCCACTAACAGGACATAAGAGATCAAAATCGGATGAAGATGGATCAAATTCCAACTTATATGCCACTCCTGGAGTGCACTGTCCAACCTAGTGGATACTTGGAGCTAACAAACACTTATATCACCTAAAATCAATCTAGAAACTAGCATATAATAGAAAAGAGGGTCAAATATTGAAACTTCAGGGATGAAAATGGTATTAATTTCTTATGTTTTAAGCATTTAAGTTATTCCTTATGCTGACACAAACGTTAGAAGCATTTAATTTCTTATGTTTTAAGCATTTAAGGTATTAATTTCTTAAGAGACAGATCATGCTGACACAAACTTTAGAAGCTCCACTCCAATTAATTATTGGGTTTCAAGACATTTTTAATTACACTTTTTTTATAAGCACAAACTTTAGAAGCTCCACCCCATTTAACTATTCGTGTTCAAGACATTTTTAATCAAACTTTTTATCAAATAATAGTTACAAGTTATCCAAAACTCTTATTTCTAAAAAATTTCTTGTCTATGCAATTTAGATACCCTCTCAGTTTTTATTTTAATATTTGTTCTATAACTTTCTTAACCCTTTTCTCTCTTTAGTTTGTTTTGTAAACAAACAACATACATGGTTGATTTTAGAGAGTGTGTGTGTATGTAATCTTCTGGATTCAATGCTCATTTCTTCGTTATATAAGTTCATCAACTAGATTTTTCATTGGTTGCACCACATTGCGGCCTGGGTGGCTACCTAGCTAGAATTGGAAGAGGACTGTGTCCCCTAGTGACTAAGTTGTTTCCATTATATGGCTGTTTCAAAAAGTTGTTCAGGTGTTTAAGTGGCTCAGGCAGGTTGATTAGCACAGCAAAACCAATTCATTTTTAGCAATAGGTTCACTTGAATATAACAATAAAATTCTAGTTACCTAATTAGCCAACCCCACTTGATTGTGAGGAAGAAAGTAAAGACAGTGACGACGAGAAATTTATTGAGTACTTTTTTTAGTTTTTCACCTCTTAGGGAAACTGGATTCTAGACTTGATGTAACCTTACTTGATTTTGCTTGTAGTGTCACTATTTGTCCATATTTTAATATTATAGCATGACACTAGCTATTCATATTTTGATATTGATATGTGTTATACTAACTAAAAAATGGGAGTTAAATCAAGAAGAGTATATAAGCTTTTATGCTATATTATTATGTCCTTTTTCCTGCAATGTGAAATATGATTTGTTTTGTTATTGCTATGTGGTTACTCACCAATTATCACTTGTCTACTTGGACTTGTAAACTTGTTTTGATTGGGTAATGCAGTTTGTTAGATATATGTTACTTATTTTAATGATAATAGCATTCTATTTTCTTTTGATATAGATCGCTTAGGTGCCCACCTACTGCCTAGGTACTAAGCAATTGGCCAAATGTCTATTGTCTAAGGTTGCCATTTAAAGGATTGTTGCATTGCACCATACCAATCTTAATATGTCAGTATTGTTACGGTTGTTTAGTCTCTTTATAGCTTGCCTTTACTGCTTTTAATCCAATTGCTTTATTTTACCTTAATCTCTTAATTATCTAGAAGAAATTTAACTTCATTTTGTAATTCAAGTTTATGCACTTCTTTTTTTATTTTTGTCATTATTAATTCTGTATTTTCTTTTCTCCTTCGTTGTACATAATTGACTATTTAAATTATCACATAATTTTACTAGTTCTTGCCTTTTTCTAGCTAAGTTATACCTATTAATGTTGTCTTCATTTTTGTAATTTTACTATCGTGTTTGTATGAGATTACACCTTTAAACTGTCTTTGATAAAAAAAAATGGTATCTGTCTCTACTTAGCATAAAAAGCAATGTATAGTTATATACCAAATTCTCTCTCTCTCTAAACTATCTTTGATAAAAAAAGGTATCTGTCTCTATTTACCATAAAAAGCAATCTATAGTTATATACCAAATTCTCTCTCTCTCTAAACTATCTTTGATAAAAAAGGTATCTGTCTCTATTTACCATAAAAAGCAATATATAGTTATATACCAAATATCCCCCCCCCCTAATACAAAACAGTTGTATATTATACAAAGTTGTGTGCTCCAATACAAAACAGTTGTATATTATTTTAAATTCTACCATATGGTTTTCGTAAACCTAGGAAATAATTTTTTCTTCTGTTCTTTCTGCTTACTTTTAAAAGCACTAATCAATGTTAATTAGGTGTTCTCTTGGTTTAAGTTTCCCATTCTTACTCAATTTTTTATTACCTTTACTGAATGTTGAGTAGAAGATCAAATGCATATAAGAGTCAAAATTCTCATCTTGTTCCTTTTAGTTCTTTGCCAGCATTTGGGACGTACTTTTCATTTGGTGTTTCTTTGTTTTCGCCAGGTGTTGAGTCCGTACCAGCTATGCTTCAACGCAATTATGCTCTAATGCGAGATCTAGACAAAAGCTTATTAGGTATGTTTTTTTTATTCTTGTTTTCATTAAGACAAGATTTTATAAGGGTTATGAACTGATATGTATTATCATGGGATAGTGGCTTTGTGACATGATCTATCAATTTTAATATATGAGATTTAAAATGCATGAACTTTTTCCTGTTTGTTTTTATCTGCCCTCTAATGTATCTAAGATGCCAATTTACATGCCCAAGTTCATAGTAACTTGTCTAATCTTATAAATTCTATTTATTAGACCATAACTTTCTATTTGGTACTACAATCTTCCTCACTTGATACCCTTGTCAAGATCCAAATCTAGCTCATAGCTCATAATCATTCTAATCAGATAGCCCACCAGGTGGCAGCTCTCCCTCCAGTGCACGTGTGTTGTATGCATGGGCACGAGCACACTTACGAGCACGACTACCAATGGGTAAACTCATCCCTAAACACAGCAAATTGTCAAAATAAAATCAAGCATAAACATTAAAGAATAGACTACATTTAACTCAAAAATTCATCTGAACTTACGCTGATCATTTAGTTTATTATTTGGTGATTTAGGATGAGAAACATGAATATATATGTTGAAGTAAAGTTCGTTTCCTCAGCTATTGCTATTCTTCATTTGGTGACATCAAACCAGTTGCTGTAAGTAGGAAAATATGGTAACTCCTTGTTTAATTGTAGGTGTATTGTGATGTGAACACTTATAAACTCCAACTAGGTTCCATGTCTCAGGTTTCTAGTCAATAGGTGCCAGCTTCCACATGCAATGATGCATATAGGCCCTTGATATAAAGATCCTTTTTTGCATTGAAGTCAGTATTCCTCTGCATAAATTATTCAAAATTGTGCTGGTAGACATTGATTGTTCGTTATTTGACGTAGTTAGCTGAGTTCTTCAAGATTGTTACCATTCATAGGAAAAAAAAATGATTAACAAGGTTTTTCCAACCTCGGGCGAGAATTTATTTGTTGCTAAGAGTGTTACCATTCATAGGAGGTCTATATGATGGTAGCAATTTTTGAATTGTACAAGATTAGTTTGCGCTATGCCTGTGGTTGGGTGTGCACAATCAATCTAAGTTCCATGTTCTGTTGTTTTTTTCTACTGGATCAGTGATCGAGTAGACATGTTTCCTACGAGGGTTGGAAAAAAAAAAAAATAAAGTGATAAAAATTTTCTCAGTATCACTTTTTCTTTGTTTCCTTTGGTTGAAATGAGGTAGGGAAAGAAAAGATAGGGGAAATTTTCCCCAGGTTTCCTTATATTTCTTCTATTTGATTTGGACAGAAAATTCACTTATGCAATGGAGTTCAAATCCAAACTTTAAAAAAATTTAGCTGGTTCCTTCCTTTGTTAGGAACATGACCTTAAGGAACCAATGCTAGGATTTTTGGCTGCATATGACATCTGCCTTATGCCTTGACAGTAGTCAATCTGGGCATTTAACATAATTAGAATGTGAAACAGGATTTTGGTCTTCTGAGAGACAAAGAATAATGATAATATACTTATATTTTGGATAAAAATATATACATCCATGACAAGAAAAATGAATTTGCAGTAGCTTATTAGCTTCTCTTGTGCTTGACAAATGGTCACAATACACCTTTATGAACTTTTTTAGTATCTTTGGTGCAGTTTGAAGCTGTAAATTGTTAAAGCCAACACTATGTTTATAGTATAAGTGAGCATAAAGCCATAGAATCATTCACTATGTTGATATACACAGGACTAGGTTACCTGCCACCATGCTAACAGAATTTGCTGGCCTTTGGCAATTTCTCTCAAATCTGTAACTGATTTCTCTGTTGTTTATTGATTAATTTGTGTACTAATGTGATCCCTCTTGCAGGAGTTCGCCAGCAAAATGAGCAGCGCTGTGAGCAAGAAATAAATGATATTAAATGGAGAATAGAGTCTGGTAACATTCAACCTGATGCATCACTATTCAAATTTTCAGATGAGGCCCTTGACGAGCAGAAGCATTGCATTAGAATTGCTGATGAAAAGGTGGCTTTGGCCACTCAAGCATATGATATGGTACATGCTCTATTCTTTATGGCCCCACATAATGTAGTTATTCACATTGGTAATAGCAGGTCCTCAAACTTTTGTCATACAACCACCAAACATTAAGTAGTTTAATTTCTGTTATAGAAATTGTACAGCCTTAGTGCAATTATATTTACTTATCTTGAGGATGTAATCATGAAAATGACAGTCAATTCAAGTGCCGGTCAATACTAGTTGGCTTGTTGAAATGTATTGTTTTGGTCATTGATTAAATCTGCTGGCAAAAAAGGCGATTCGCTCGCCCCCAGCGTCCTTGCCAACCCGTTCGAGGGCCAACACGGAGGAGGTAAATCACAAGGGCTACTAGCCCGGATGCTGTGGCTAGTGTGTGGGGAGGGCAGGTACATTGGCTTTGCAACACCCACGCACTAACCATCAGTCCATCCCGTGGGACTGATTAAATCTAAAAAAAATGATTAACGAGGTTTGTCCAACCTCGGGCGATCGGCCCCACGGAAGTTTGCACCGGCCGCCAGGGTAAATCGGGAAGCGCTCGCGGTGGCGGTCTAGAAGCCCAGCGTCCCAGGGTTCGCGCCCATTTGGAAGAAAAATTCCTGCAAATACGCCGTAGCTAGGGATCGAACCGCGGATGTCTAGGATAGTGACTAGTCGCCCTACCGCTGCACCATAGCCCCGGGGGCGGGGACTGATTAAATCTGAAAAAAATGATTAACGAGGTTTTTCGAACCTCGGGAGACCGGCCGGTATCACGAAAGTTTCCCACCGGCTGTCAGGGTAAATCGGGAAGGGCTCGCAGTGGGCGGTCTAGAAGTCCAGCGTCCTACGGTTCACACCCCATTTGGAGGAAAAATTCCTGCAAATGCGCCATAGCTAGGGATCGAACCGCGGATGCCTGGGATAGCGACTAGTCGTCCTACCGCTGCACCATAGCCCCGGTGGCAGGGACTGATTAAATCTAGGTTCTATGTTGACATGGTTAATTGTTATTGCATTAACACAATTTCATTGGCTCCAAGTTTGGTGGGGTTGTATTGGTTGATACCATCTAGAACTGAAACACTGACAGCCTATTTACTGAATCCACAGGGAGGAAGAGAAATAAATGCTCATCATATCTTGAGAAGCTCTCCTTTGTTTATCTCAGTAGAGAGGATTCAAAATCCCTCTCCAGTGATTTTTTTTCCCTCCACTAAGTTCGTATTCACCTAATTTAAAAGAGGTGAACTTGGTAGCTACGGGAGTGACCTTGATATATATACCTAATGCTAGACCTCTACTTATATTTGTCAAACCATTTTCTTGTGTCGCCCTTAAATTATTTTTGCCAAGTCAATGGTTGGTCTCTGCTTCCCAATAAGTTTAGTTGTGTTTAAGTAACATTTTTCGCTGAAAAATTCATCAAGGATTTTCGCTAACTGTCTTTTGGTTGGTCGAGGTAAGTGCTGGTACACCAGCTGCAATCTGCTCTTTATTGTGCATTTTTTTGCCATATTAGCAGTTTAGGTGAGTATTGATGATTCTTTTCCCTGGCTTTGACTAGGTAATTAGTATCATTCTCCTGTTCTGATCTCAGTTTCACTCTAGGTGGATGCTCACATCCAACAACTTGATCAATATTTGAGAAAGATTGAAGAAATTCGGCGAGGTGGCTTACTAAAATTTTGTTTTGCATGTCTAAACAAGCAGATGTGTTACTATTCTCTTGTATTTTGATTGGTAGAACGAGAACTTGCAGCAGCAGCTGCTGCTGCAGGTGCCTCCAATGCTGAGGGTAACACAAGATCTGGAAGGGGTGAAGGTGGCCGAGGGGGCCGTAAAAAGTATTCCATGTTTTGTGATTTTTTATCTTTCATAAATTAATCAAATTTACAATTTCAAACAGTTGCTTGACGCTCCATACTTGGCCACAGATCATGGTTAGCAGCTGAACAACCAGCCATCGAGTTGGAGTTACCTGTGGATCCAAATGAGCCCAGATACTGTGTCTGCCACCAAGTTAGCTACGGCAATATGGTTGCTTGCGACAACCCCAGTGTATGCTATACTTGTCCTTTTTCCCGAGCTTTTGTTCCATTTGCAGTGGTTTGATTTACACTCGCCTATTTATTTACTGTAGTGCCAAATAGAATGGTTCCATTTTGAGTGTGTCGGACTCAAAGAGCATCCCAAGGGCAAATGGTACTGTCCCAACTGTATTGGACTGCAAAAGCGACGCAAAGGCAAGTGAACTGGTTAGTTTTGCACTTTTGCTACTTCGAAACATCTCCAGGTCACGGATGGGTTAACTTATATAGGAATCAATTGGCTTTTCGTAACCTCCACCTTTTGTACAGAGGGCCCAACTAGCCATTTCAAAGACAACTTTATGGTTTATGTTTCAATTTGTGAATTTACTATCTTTGAGTTAGAAGATAACTTTAAACATTTGATTTGGAACCATTTTTTTGTTTTCTTTACAATCTTTGTAAGTTATAGGATATAGTTTGGAAGAAGAGTATCTTGTCACCAAGCTCTTTATGTTGTCTTTGAGAGCAATAAAACAACTTCAACTTAACTATTTGTATCTAGACGTATGATTCGCACGAGGTGGTGTTTAATTTTCTGGATCATGTATGCTAGTGTTGGTAGTAACCAATGTATTGGATTAAACAATGACGAGAATTGTTTACTGCTCTTGGATTTTTGATTTGATAATCTTATGCCCACAAAGTGTTTGAATATTGATCTAACCCGACAGACTCGGATTTTGCTAGTACTTCTTTTCATTGAGAATGATTGCATAGGTCATGTGGGCAATAAGAAACTGAACCAGTGAGCTCTTTGCCACTTAGTCTATAGTTTGTCATTCCACTAATCGACATATTAGTCGTATAGTGGAAACGGTTACCTTGAAGCTTCAATAGGATAAATAGCCTTGTTTTATTTTTCATTTTATTTTCAGCATAAAATGCTCATGAGGGCAAGGTTCTAAAAATTGCTAGACGGTAGTCGGACGGAAAACTACCGTTTAGCGCCTAGTCGGCGCCGGTGGGGTGCTGTCTAGAGCCTAGGCGGCCGTCTAGGCCGACTTTTACAACAGTGCATGAGGGTCTAACATACGTACTCCTGGTAACTTATGATTAACGAGGTTTTTTCAATCTCGGACGATCGGTCTGGTCCTACGGAAGTTTCCTATCGATCGTCAGGGTAAATCGGGAAGCGCTCGCGGTGGGCGGTTTAGAATCCCAATGTTTCAGGGTTCGCGCCCCATTTGAAGGAAAAATTCTTACAAATACGTTATAGTTGGGGATCGAATCATGAATATTTAGGATAGTGATTAACCGTCCTACTGTTATACCATAATTTCGGAGACACGTACTCCTGGTAACTTGCAAGCTATGAAAGTGGCTTATTTTGTTCTTATCTTGACATGAAAATGCCAAGCAAAGTGATCTCTGTTTGATCCTTTTCTAGTATAAAATAATATTATGTAATAGGATTTTGACTATTTTTTTTTTTGATGGTCTAGTCAAAAAAGTAAAAGATGGGCTTCTTGCAAGTTTCCAAATTATGTGCAGCTTGTTGATTTTGACCTTGAAATATCCATCAAGTGAGTTGTTGTCAAAACTTTTCAATAGCCCCATGCAACTTATACAACTCATACAAAAGTCAAGGGATACTTTTAAATCTTTGAAAACAAATGTGCTCATTTGACTTTTTAATCTAAAATGAACATCAATGTGTTATGCCCATAACTCGTTGATGGTTATTTTATGATTTTGTTAATGGTTTTAAAGAATTGAGCATTTTATAAGGATGAGCTTTGCCTAATAAATGCTTTAATAAATGTTTTTATGCTTTATCGAGCCGAAAAACATAGGGAGTTAGATGTAAAGAAGATCTACCTTTGCATGTCGACAAACTGCAAGCGATAATGATCACCATAGATTTGGTAGGGTAGAAGCATGTCTAGTCGATTCATCCGTGTGTATGTTTTTATAGTTAAGCGAAATGACAACAGATGCATCATTGTCTTTATATATTAAGTTTAATTTTTTAAAAAATATTATTGTTGTTGTTTGTTTTTACACATCTAGTTCAACAGAATATTGTCGGTAAGTATTGTGCAAAATCATTATCTTGAACAACATAGAGAAAAATATTGAAAAGTATTAATCAAAAGAGGACAAATAGTATATTGCCTTTGAGCTATGAACAAGTAGATAAAACTAAAAAAATCAGAGGACCACCATATCATGATGATCTCTCATATATATATATATATATATATATATATATATATATATATATATATATATATATATATATATGGAATTAAAAAAAAATACACCTGATGTAATATAAAGAATAAGTGCATACTCATAGTCATTAGCAAAAATACACAAATTAGAAAGAATAAGCACACAAAAAATACACTTATATATATATATATATATATATATATATATATATATATATATATAGTCAGATCGGTCGATGGCCATGTTGAGCGACCAGGCTGGATTGACTGATGGATCAGGATGATTGCGTGAATAGACGATCAGGGCGACCACGTGACTAGGCCACATTAAGTGGGTCAGGGTCGAGCAATGGAAGATTTTTTTTATATTTTAATAAAAAGAATATTTAGGAAAGTATGTCCTTTAACAATTATAAAAGTACGAAGATTTTTTTGATAAATTTGAAACCCGAGTAGACGAGTGCGTTTAAAAAAAAAATAGCATATTAATACTCATCAAAAGAATACCCTTTGCTGCTATCATATTGTTTTTTTATTGAAGTATACCGATTCCAATGCTATTGCAGGAGAAGCTATAATGTTTAAAATAAGTTATTTTTAAATTTGATTTAATAAAAAATACTTTGTTCCGGAAGGAATCGATGCAGACAATGAATCATCAGAGTCCAGCCCATGAGAACTTTACGAAAGAAAAGGAGATCCCACCCTGCGAGATCAACACGAGCGTTAACGAAAACACGTTGGAGATTTTCCGACGAACCCTACTCCGACGCTTAAGTCAACACTCAGGTCGCTTGTAGAAAGAAAATCAAGAAGAAAGTTTTGAGTTTAGAGAGCGTAACCCTCTTACCTAGGGGTTGAAGTACCTTATATACCTGGAAGGTTAATCGTATATCTCTCCACGTTTCCTACTTGCCGGTTACTTGATAACTCTTAGGTAACGGCTCCCGTAATTATTGAGGTCTTAATTATCGAATATAAAGGATAATAATTATCCGTCGCATATAAATGACAATAATTATCACCGACCTTCCTGAACAAGAAAGGGTAACGGTTATTGGAAGCGGGCTATCGGGTCTATAAGTTTTCGGGCTCCGCACTCCTGAGAGGGTCTCGGGAGTCTTCTTCCCCGAGAGAGCCTCGAGAATCTGTCTTCCCGGAGAGGTCTCTGGAGTTTAAGGTTATCCCGAGTTGGTCTCGGGCATCTGCCTTCCCGATGAGGTCTCGGGAATCTCTTTCCCTATAAGGGCTTCGTAGACCACCTCGAGTTGGTTTCGGGGTTCTATCTTCCTGAGGGGGTCTCGAGAATCTACCCTCCCGAAGTGATCTTAGGAGTCTAAGTCCCAACCTAACCTCGATAACCCGAGATAAATCGATGAGACTATGTGGAC
>JAGFNQ010001031.1:696043-769310 GCA_024364735.1 Boesenbergia rotunda
ACAAGACAGTTTTATGAGTATTATTTGAAGAAAGTTGAGTATAAAAGTTAGGAATTTGAGTGTGTAAGGTTGCATTTACTTAAATTTTCTAAATTAGTAATAATCTCAAATAATTTATACTTAAATTTTTACAATGTATATTCAATTTTCACTCTTTTATACTCAAACCATCACGGAGTGAATGCAAAGAATTTATCAAATGAAGAGTGCATGTAAAGATCAGTTTGGGATTGGGGAGGTTTCTACAATTTACCAATAAGGGGCTCAGCAGTGTAAGAAATGCGGCATATTAAACTCTCTATATATATAGTATAATGATATGTTCCGGATTATCCACCGCGCACCTGTAAGCACCACCACTTGGGGCACTGGATTTATTTTTTTATTTTTAAAAATAAATTTTTTCAAATATAAATCCAAAATATATATAATATACCTTGTCATCATTTAAAATTTTTTATCTTCAGCATTATAACCTAAGAGATAAGCTTGAACACCAGAGAAAAATCTTATTTGCTTAAACCCACTATAATTCAACCTCTAAATCCTAAAATCTTAAACTCTAAATATATATAATATATACCCTATGAGTATCTAATTTATTTTTATCTTAAATACTGTTCCGGAAGGGAACGACGTGGATGACGAGTCACCAAAGCGTAACCCACGATGACGGTGACAGGGAGAAGATGCTCATGCCATGCGAGATTAACACAAGCGTTAAAGGGAACACACCGGAAGATTTTCCGGTGGAGTCCACTCCGACGCACAAATCAGGAATCTTATCTCTTTTCAAAGGATAACGAGGAATCAAAGTTTACTCTATGTTTGGAAAGGTTACCCCTTTACTTGGATGTCGAGACATCTTATATACTTGAGCTTTCGGTCACATGTGTTCCCACGTTTTCCTCGACGTCCGTTAATCATCGGTTACTTGATAGATATCATATCTTTTGGTAACGACTGCTGCAATCATTAAGCCCTTTATTGCTGCGCATTGTAGATAATAATTATTCGATGACTTTCCTGTTCTGGAAAGAGGAATGACTACTTGAAGTCAGTCTCGGAGTCTCATCTCCTGAGCTGACCTCAGGGCCTTCATTTATTTTACCGAGATGGTCTCGGGAGCCCGATACCTGGTCTGACTTCGGGGGCTTTCGTTTGTTCTCCCGAGATAGTCTCGAGAGCTCGATTGTCGATTTGACCTTGGGGCTCTGCTCCATTCTTCCGAGATAGTCTCGGTCTGACCTCAGAGCTCTGGTTCAGCGAGCCCTGCCACATAGCTTCTCCATGCCACATGTCCATCCTGAAATGTTCATCCTTATCAAATATTATAACTAAGAGAGAAGCTTGAACCTTAAAGGAAAAATCTTATTGATTTAAACCTACTATAATCTAACTCCTAAATCTTAAAATCCTAAACCCTAAATCTCTCTCTATATAAATAATTTTCTTTAAAATAATAGTAATTACTAAACTTTCCATCTAAAAAATTAATATTTCCATAAATAAAAAAAACTAATCAATGAAAATACCTCGAATTCACTCTAGGTATAGATAAATAATTATTTCTTCGTTTTAAAAGTTTAAATCTTCATTTTAAAAGATCAATTAGCTTTGAATTTCTCTGTATTACCACCACGTACGTATATTTGTTTATTGTATCAAATTAAATTATTTTTTAAATCATAATCTTTAAAAGAGGAAAAACTTTTGATATTATCTTTTTAAAATTATAAAATCATTTAAAATTATTTTTAAAATTTTGATACAATGTATTAAGGGAAAATTTGAAAAACTCTCCAACATCAAATTGGGCTTTGCATGCACTCCTAATTGAAAATTTCTTTGCATGCACTCCCAGATGGGATTGACAAGATAATTTTGTGTGTTATTTTTTTTATCAATATAAAATAGTAAAAATTCAGTATAAATCGTAAAGATTTGAGTATAAATTGTTTGAGATTGAGTACTAATTTAAGAAATTTGATTATTATTTGAAAAAATTTGAGTATACACTATTGTTTCAGTATATAGTAAAAATTTCAGTATACATTATCAAAATTTAAGTATGAATTGATTTAGATTGAGTATTATTTGAAAAAAATTTGAGTATAAAATTTAAAATTTGAGTATGTGAGGTTGTATCCACTACATCAAGATTTTCACATGAGAGGTCACCGAAATTTTATACTCAAATTTCTTAAATTAGTACTCAATTTCAAACAATTTATACTCAAATTTTTATAATATATACTGGGTTTTCACTCTTTTATACTCACCATATCAAGATTTTCATATGAGGGGTCACCGAAACTTTGTACTCAAATTTCTGAAATTAGTACTCAATCTCAAACAATTTATACTCAAATATTTATAATGTATACTAAATTTTTACTCTTTTATACTCAATCCATCATGGAGTGAATACAAAGAATTTATCAAGTGGGGAGTGCATGCAATGACAAGTTTGAGATTGAGGAGTTTTCTCCAATTAACACATCTATATATAAATAAAAATAGAAAGTTTTTAAAAATACCAAACTCCACCCTGCCACCCAAATAATATTTCCATATATAGAAAGTCTAATCAATAAAAATATCTCAAAAATCAATCTATAGATAAATCATTATTTTTTTATTTCAAAGGTCAAATCTTTATTTTAAATGGTCAATTAACTTTAAATTTCTTTCGATTTCTACCTACATTGTATCAAAAATTTAAGACAATTTTAAATGTTGTTACAATTTCAATTAAAATCAAATCAATTAACTTAAATTACATAAAATGAAAAATCAAATCAACGAAAATAAATTTGAAATCTTCATTTAATTTTTGATTGACCTTCCATATATATTCCAATACATATATTTATTTATCAATTTAAATTAAATTATTTTTTAAATCATTACTTAAAACATCATAAATTTTTGATGTTATCTTTTTGAAAATGTAAAAGAATTTAAAGACATAATAATTTAAATATAGATAGAAATCGAAATACTTTTATATATATATTTCATTTAATTTTAATATTTTAATATATAATTAATGTGCTCTCAATTTCATCATCTGTGTATATGTCAAGAAACAAAAACATTTGGATCCAAGTATTCAAAATAAGTATGTCATTCCCCGGCGAATCAAAAGAGTAAAATGACTGACGAAATTCATAATTTTAAATGGAAACATCCTAAAAGTAATCCTAAAATAGAGAGCGAGTTTCCAAACATATTTTTATTTTGAATATCATTAATCTTTATTAATTTTTTTATCATATTTTATACGAGATATAATCCGTGACGGTGTATTACATGGGTGAAATACTAGTACATATTATATACAAAAAAATATATAAAAGGTTATTTGCACGCCTGAATTTGCATACATGTACCCCGGGTCAAAATAAATATAGAGGTTATTTGCACGCCTTAATTCACCATTTAGCGGTTTTGAAAGAAGCATAATCACATTTTTTACTCCAAAACAGAATGCCCTTTGTTTTTTTTTTAAAGTGGCATCCTATCATTTTTTTTATAATATAGTATTCACAGAGTAATTTCTATAACGTTTTAAAATAAATTATTATTTTTAGTTCATCAAAAATATTATATATAGAACACTTTTATATTAAAAAATTATTCATTAACTTTGTCAATAAATTAAATATTATATATATAATTAATGTATTTTAAATACTATTAAATTTAATTGTATTATAAATACCATTAAATTTAATTGTATTGCCATTATAAGAATCATAAAAGAACGTTCTTTATTTTTAAAATGTTAAAATGACATCATATCCTCTATTTTTTTTTTTTTTGCATTAAAGTGTTGTTATTTCAGTGTTATGATAATAGTTACGGATACTATGGCATTTTAAAATAAATGGATATTTTTAGTTCAATTTGATCAAAAATATTACATATAAAACAAACTATTCACCACCAACTTATTTATTTATTTATTTTTAATTTGATCAACATAATTTTTTTTAAAAAAATCAAAGTTATCATAAAATTATCAACTATCTAATAGGTAACAATTATCCAATAGTTACTATTTAGTGACAACTACAATAGTATAACAATCTTTTATGATGGCTACAAGGTCTTGTAGTAATCATTAGCTGATTGTTATATTATTATAATAGTGTTATAAGTTATAATAAGTACTAGTTTAAGTTGCTAGAATAAGAGTATTTTTCAATAAAAGAAATATGTTAGGTATTAATTTAACTTTTTAAAACGTAAGGGATGATGTCAAGAGTTATGCAACCCTTGTCTTTTTTTTTAAAATTAAAATAAACATGTAAATAGACTGATCCTCATATCGGGTCAAAATCAAACCTAACTTGACATCGAGCGAGCCAACGGACCAATTACTCGTCGACTCAGTTCAACAAGTTTGACTAGTAATTGGCGGCTTTTATTTAAAAATTTTCAATCATAATTTTTTATTTAATAATATTTTAGTAATATTAATTGTGTTGTTCTACTGTAAAATTATCTTTTTATTAAAGTCAATTTTTCAATCTATTTTGTTTTGATTTTTGAATTCTCTAATATAAGACTATTCTATATCTTTCTCATTACTAATCTCATTTAATGTTCTTAATAAGTTATTCATTAGTCTTACTTTATCTTTTTAATCATTCAATATTGAATTTATTGAAACTACTTAATTTATATGGTATAATTTGTTCATTAATATATATATACAACGCAGGTGGCAACGCAGAGTTAGGGTTCGGACGCGAGAGAGAGAGGACTAGCGGGAGAGGAATCAGATCGCGAAAATAAAAACCTACGATTTGTTTTTGCTTTCTGTGTTGCCACGAGGGCTTTGCAAGCACTGGCTTACGCGTCCGTTGCCACGCAGGCTTTGTCCGCAGGCGGTCCGCGGGTTTTGTCCGTAGCTGATTATCTTTGTGTGTGTGTGTATATATATATATATATATATATATATATATATATAATATATATATATATATATATATATATATATATAAATTTTAACTTTTTACATATGGATAAAATTTTAAATATTTTTTATAAACATTCCTCTTGATGAGTTGGCGGGAAAGTGACTTAGACTTAAACCCTCTGTTTTGTTTTGTCTCATTCAGCTCCCATGATCCTTCCTTTATTTATACCACTCTACAACCCTTTCTTCTTTATTCTTATCTCTTGCCCATAATTCCTCCACCTTCGACCCTCTTAATTCCCCATCACCCTCCTCCTCCTTCAACATCGCCCTTCCTTCTTCCTTCTTCTTCTTCTTCTTCTCTCTGCCAAAATTGCTCTGAATTGGTTGACTGATTGATCTATCCATAGATAGATATTGTGTGTGTGATTGATCGGAGAAGAAGAAGAGGGGAGTCGATGACGGACCAATGCGGCGACGACTTCTTGTCGCGGCCATGCACGTGGGTGAACGGGCCGATCATCGTGGGCGCAGGGCCATCGGGGCTGGGCGTGGCGGCGGGGTTGAGGAAGCAGGGCGTCCCCTTCGTCGTGCTGGAGCGCGCGGACTGCATTGCGTCGCTCTGGCGGCGCTGCACCTATGACCGGCTGAAGCTGCACCTCCCTAAGAGGTTCTGCCAGCTGCCGCACCTGCCGTTTCCCGACGAGTTCCCGGAGTACCCTTCCAAGTCTCAGTTCGTCGACTACTTGGACGCGTACGCCGCCGGTTTCGCGATCCGGCCGCGATTCGGGCACTCTGTTCGATCGGCCAGGTTCGACGATGCCACCGGGCTCTGGCGGGTGGTGTCCGCCGTAGGCGGCGCAGAGGTGGAGTACATCGGGAGGTGGCTGGTGGTGGCGACTGGGGAGAACGCGGAGAAGGTAGTGCCGGAGCTGGAGGGGCTCGGGGAGCAGTTCGGCGGCGACGTGAGCCACGTGTGCGACTACAAGTCCGGCGAACGGTACAGCGGCAAGCGCGTGCTCGTCGTCGGATGCGGAAACTCCGGCATGGAGATCTCCCTCGACCTCTGCGACCACGGCGCCTCCCCCGCCATGGTCGTCCGCGATTCGGTACGCAAATCTCGCCAAAATCAAATTTTGAAACAAAACTAAGTCCAATTCCTCCGTCCCAATCCGATCTCCGCCCTCAAAATCGAATCTTGGCCGCCTCAGGTCCACGTTCTCCCGAGGGAAGTCATGGGCAAGTCGACGTTCGAGCTCGCGGTGCTGCTGCTCAAGTGGCTGCCGGAGAGACTGGTCGACAAGATCCTCATGGCGGTTGCCTGGGCCGCGCTCGGCAACGTCGCCAAGCTCGGATTGAAGCGCCCTTCCGTCGGCCCCCTCGAACTCAAGAACACGCACGGGAGGACGCCGGTGCTGGACATCGGCGCGCTCGCCAAAATAAAGTCCGGCGAGATCAAAGTCGTCCCCGGGATCAAGAGATTCTTCCCCGGAAAAGTCGAGCTCGTCGACGGCCAAATCCTCGACGTCGATTCCGTGATCCTGGCCACCGGGTACCGCAGCAACGTCCCCCAATGGCTTCAGGTATACCATCTCCCTTCCTGCAAAAAAAAAATCGATCTTTTTCACATATTCCGGCTCGATTCTTCTTCGATATCTAAAAAACTCGTCGGTGGAAAAAAAAACGTTGCAGGGTTGCGACGATTTCTTCAGCAAAGAGGATGGACTGCCGAGGACGCCATTTCCCAATGGATGGAAGGGGAGCTGTGGACTCTACGCCGTCGGCTTCACGAAGAGAGGGCTCTCCGGCGCCGCCGCAGATTCGGTGAGGATCGCCGGCGACATTGGCGAGGCCTGGCTAGCAGAGACGAAGATCGCCAAGAGGCGATCATGAATGAAGCCCTGAATCCTCCTGTTCCAAGGTTCCATGCATGTACAGTGCGTTCAGATGTGGCCTTGGTGTGTGTGTATACATATATATATATATATATATATATATATATATACAAATAGTGTATGTGATGAAGTAGATGAGTATTTGAGGGAGAACAAGTTTTTGAAGAAGATACATTAACACTTCGTTATTGATCATTTTGATCAGGGTTTTGTTTTTTAAAAAAATTCCTTTTTCTTCTTTTTTACTGAATTTTGGGTTTTTTCATGTCGATTTGTTTGCGAGGATGAAGCATTCTCGAGAGTTTATTGGGGTTTGGCTAAGGTTGAGGGGGTTTGTTTAGGTAGGCAGGAGAGTTACTCAAACGAGAGGAGAGGAGATTACCAAAGGCAGGCAGGCTTGCTAGGCTAGGGAGCTAGCTAGTGTGGGGGCTAAGAGAAGCACATGTTAAATACAAAAAAAAGGATAGTTTAGTGTCTCGGAAAAAGGTCTATTATACCCAATCTTATCATACTTTATAAGAGATTATTTCTGAGACTCAAAATATATGATTTTCAGGTCACACGACAACAACTATATCGCTAAAGTACGTGTTAAATATATATATTTTTAAAAATCTTAGAGTAATATTCTTCTCTAAAGAGAGATCATAATATTGCTAGCTAAGTACTTAACAAAGCTCGATTCTATAGGGTTTTATTCATAGCGTCGATTCGATTGTGATGGCAAAGCGTTCTCTGGGATTTGTTGGGGCTCGATAGGGCTACAGTTATGGGGGTTTGTTTAGGTAGACGGAGAGTTACTCGGAGAGGAAATTACCAAAGAAAGGAAGGTTGGCAAGGAGAGGGTGAAGAGAAGTATATGTTAAATGAAATTAACAAAAATCTCTAGTAATACGCTTCCTTAACGAGAAATTATAATATTGTTAGCTAGCTAAGTACTTAAGGAAGCTGAATTCTATGAACTTTATCCTTAGGTGATCTTACAAAAGAGAATGAAGTATTCTTCAACATATATCCTAAAGGTTAAATCTTATTATCCCTTAAAAGTTAGTTTATATTACGATTTTATGTAGCGATAATACGCATATACAATGGTTAGAACTCAAAACTACAATATAAGCATAGTTTATGACTATGCACACCTAAGTTCGGTGAATCAACACGAGAACATTAAGGCCTACATACGCTAAAGAAGTACTTGAGATTAGTGTTAACTACTAGTTTCTTTCCTAAGGGAACAAATAAAAGGACCAAAGTTCGAATCCTAATAGGCATTTTTTGGAGGTCAGCCTTTAAGTATGCCTAAGTTGTGTTCTGGATTTATTCGGTAGACGAATTAGGAACGAAAGCCATCTATCAGGCGAAGCCTAGACACTTGAATATCCAAATCTAGCATCCTTTGACTTAAGTGGTTCTTATATAAGCTCCTCTTATCGGTTCGGTTCGTCTGAGTAGGTCCGCTACCATCCTTGGAACATAGCACAACTCGATAACTGAAAATTCCACAACTGAAAGGAGTTCGTGAGATGTGTTCATGAGTGAACATCAAGGGTTATGGGAATTGAATGTGAAGAAGGGATGGATGAAAGATACTGCAATCTGCAAGAATGATTTCTGAAAGGGAAATAAAGCTCAGACTTTTAATGTGGAGGGGTCAACTTTGGCCAACTAGAAGCACCCAGCCACATGCATGCCAAAGCCCCACCAAATCATTAGCTCCTAGGGTTCCAAACTAGGGTTTAATGTTTCACTAACTAAAATTTTGTCAATTCTATAACCAAAAGAATTTGAGGATCGATCGATATCGGTTGTGCTTCTTAGGAGAGAGGTGATGCTATCGTCATAAGATGATCTCTTAGTCAATAGGTGCATATTGTCTTCTACCGATATTTTGTTCATGGTGATTTGCATGCGAGCTTTGGGCGAAGGCTCCTAGCGTAGTCGCAATGCATGTGCCATTATAGTAGATAAGCCTCTATTAACTGAAAAAATGACCTCGAATGCTCATTCTTGATGTGAGAATAAATCGATGTTACATGTGAAGATGGCATGCTACGATCCATTATTATTGCATGAGACAAACTAATGAATCGCTATCCATCCGTCATCGAGGTTGTTCGCGATATCTTGTCAAAAGTCACAACTCCTAATTTGATAATTCTATGAAATTGAAGCACCATGCGGATATGAATCTCAACAAAAGCTCGTATTTATTAGCAATATTGAAACATAAGTTTCTTTAATTCCTTAGCATAATCAAGCACAATTCCTTCAAAAAAAAGCCATATGATTTTGAATTAATATCTCATAATTAGAGAATGATTGATGATGTCACAACTCTAACAACTAATTAGGATATTTGTCGATAACCACCAATTGTTCTTTTAAATTACTTGTAGATTGAGCAATAAGAATGAAGGGTGGTTGGCCTTAATTGTTGATGCATACCGCTATACACACTATAATGATCCAATCATTTGTTTGAATTAGAACCATCCACCGAATATATAGTTCGCGAATATTTTTGAATAGAAAGATCAACTACATAATGCATCTAAAGCTTACTCAGTACGCAAATCAAAGAGAATACCGTCTATCTCCGTTTATGATCGCAAATCATTACATTTGTTGTTGATTTCATCCAACTTTCTTGTTTGTTTTGTTGCAAATAATAACAAGTTTCGATTTATTTTTCTATTTTTTTTTAAATTACAAAGTTTGAAGAAGTTGATCATGTCACATTTCATAGTGGCTGCCATCTTAGGGGATGAGAGAGACCAAAGGGGCCCACGTCAGCATGGGGCCATGGCAAACCGATGGCTCACCATGTGGTTGGACTACAACGACGACTATTATAATCAATGAAGAGATCGAGAGGGTGACATGGACTACCTCTCCAACCACATCCAATCATGAGCTCAACTAAATTCTAATGCCACATGGCAGCATGGGGTACTCCTTCAGTAATCAAGTCCTTAGGCTTAAGTTTAATTGGAGGTTAAACACAAGTTAAACTAGACAAATATCATAATAAAACAGTTTACTTCTACTTAAACAACAATATTTGATGATTCTAATAGGCAAGAAACTCTTTTGTTTTATATGAATGACTACTGGAAATAATAATAATTTTGGTACAAAAATCTTGCCTGCGAGATCTCGGTCCAGTATTGTCCCCATCCATCCACGTGATGGCCTCATGGGTTTGCATGGTATATTTTTGAACTGCTTGTCAACAAGTCTTAATTGATTAATTTATCACAATAATTATGTTCATATATATCCACACAAATTCTAATACACCGTACAGAATGTGTTTGACAATAATACATAGTGATAACACCTATGATGCCAACAATTCATTCATAAAGAAAAACATGCAAAATAAATCTTGAATCTATTTCTTCAGCACCTCTACTAACAAGGATTTTCCATGTAAAAGATGAAAAACAAGGTCTTTGTTTAAAGAAATGCACTGAGAATTAAAGAGTTGATATGTAGAACCTTAATTTGACAACAAAATGTGTATAAAAACATAATTCAATCTCCCGACTGTTTGTAAGTCAGTTCATAATAACCATAACCATGGTCTTTGAGAACAACTCTTTCAATTTATTATTTCACTGTGATGAACTTTGCATATCCCTCGTTGAATGTAAAAAAAGAGGATTAAAGGAGCATAAGAGAGTTTGTCACTCATATTAATAGTTATTTAATAAATATATCACAGTGACAACAACTACGATGCCAACACTTCATTCCTAAAGAAAAACAGATGCAAAATAAATTTTGAATTCTATTTCTGCAGCACCACTACTGAAATTTAGATGAAGGTAAGTTTCAATTTAAATGTAGGTTTATTGAAATTCCACGTTCTAACAAGGATTTTCCATCTAAAAGACAAAAATCAAGGTCTTTCTTTAAAGAAATGCACTGAGAAAGAGTTGATATGTAGAACCTTTTGACAATAAAATGTGTATAAAAATATATTTCATAATAACCATAACAATCATAGAGATGATAAGCTATAATTAGGTTTCCTTGGTCTTTGAGAAAAATTCTTTTAGTTTCTTATTTCACTGTATCAACGTTGTATAACACTTGTTGAATTAAAGAAAAAGGAACATAAGAGAGTTTATGCCATTCGTATTAATATCTATTTAATAAATATCTTTGTAGCCAAATCCCAGAATTAAACTCTCAACAAACTTACTTTGATGAACCAACATCTAGGATCTTAAATTTTCGAAACATCTCTCAAATTCACAATCTTAGTCATATTTACACTTTCTCCACAAGGCTACTGATTTTTAAGACAAGCTCGAGCTGTGAAGGGACGATGTTCATGACTGGGTAACTGTGCAAATACTTTGACCATTGTGTATAATTGTTGACAACAAAAGAAAAAAAGACGTAGAATCACCAATGGATCATTGGAAAAGTCTCATCAGGTATGGATCTCATGGAAGAATGTACCTTATGGATGCTTCTAATCAGATCGGAACCTATGTGGTCTTCCCATCAGATCTGATATAATTCTTAAAAGTCTTTTATCTGTCTCATTGCAATTCTTAATATAAGTAGTTTAAATAATCTAGCTGGTGCTTTGCCTTTTATAGGATTGTTCTTCTTAATCTTAATTGTTGATTTCTTTTTTTCGATAAAAGGTTTAATCATTATATCAACATCCTAAACAAGCACAAATGAGCTTTCCTTCCACTATGCTCTGACCTTGTTTACAAAAGTCCCTTTGTGAGACCTCACTTCTCTGCCGTACTGGTTTCCCATTTTCTTAATTTGAACTCGTCAGAGTTCTTAACTAGAATAGATTAATAAACAAACTAAATAAGGAAGATGGAAATGAATATCGAAGCACAATACAAGGAATTTCCATGTTCTGAAATTCCAAAAATTTGTAGCCTTCTTTCTTGTACAGTTAAAGTTAAAAGAAAAACATTAATTATCATCTCTACAATGCAAACTTCCAAATTCCAAACATAGCAAATGCAATGACTAAATTTTCCTCGTTGGGTATTTGTGCTAAGAGAAGAAACATATTAAAGATTGCCAGTGATCTTAATTACGTACCTTGAACAAATTTCTGGCTCTACCATTATCAGAAAGACCATGCTTTCAAAGCTAAAGCACAATACTTACGAAAAAATGGAGGAACATTTCTATTAACTTGTGCTATTTAGTCTTGCGCAATGAAGGAAAATAGTGGAATCTGTCAACTACGTAGGAATTTTACCATTGAGGTATGCATATGTAGTAAAAAAACAGTTAAATTAAAAGAAAATAATGTCTTACATATCATGGTATCAAAATTGCATAACCATCATCAATAAGTTGTATGGGTGAATTATCAAGGGAAAAAACAAGCTTGAATTTCATATCGAAGAATAATGACTCACCAGAAAAGGAGACTTCCACTCGAGCGCCACACTTGACTGTTGCTTACTGATAACATCAGCCATGGTCGACCAACTTAATGCTCCATGATTACTAACAAGTCACAAGCCTGCACTTAAATAGTGGCACGTCCAAATATGTTGCCAATCAAAAAGTATACAACTATAATTGATCGACCTTTTCTTCAATGATGAATTATATTTGTTAGGCATTTGGGAAAATAAATCACCTGGACCATACATAAATACAGTCAACAAATTAAATAAAATAGATGCCACAAAGGCGTCCTTGCAAGCTTGCAGCAGCAAGGAAACAATTGCAATATAGGATGATGATAGCAGACCCAAAAAACCATTTAACATTTGTGCACATGCATATGAAATAATCAAAAATAGGGGAGTTCCCCACAGCTTAGGTTCTGTATTACAAAAAATTATTTGTCCTACAAGGATCAATGCCCATGTGATCTCCAAATGGTTGAGGAAAAGCCGCATTGAACCCATATCCATCATAACCATCCATGCTCATGAGTTCACCATCAGGTCTTCTAAATCCAACCATTGGGGAGGAAGACCAAGGAGTTGCTGTCATGAGTTCAGAGCCAGGCAGATCAGCGTTCATCATCCCATGGAAAGATGGATTCATGGGGTTCTGTGAAGAGTTTCCTGAAAGCCTTGTGTTGCCAGAACTAACTATCGGTGTTGATTGTTGTTGATTCTTCTGAGGTGGGGATTTCGGCCTCAAATTTTCGATCTCAGGCGTAGTCAACACAAGATGAGGAGCATCAGGTGGTGGGTTTCACCCTCCACTACCCTGCCAAACCTTCCTGCCCTTGTCATAGAAATTCCGAATATAGGCCTTCCAAACAACAAGCATTTTAGGACAAAGGCTATGAATCAGACGGTGCTAATATAAGAATCTTTGAAAGGCATTCTAACATATTACAAGAAGCATGTACCTCAGCATTGAAATTTGAGGAAGATAATCCTTTCCCTGCAGTTATCCAGAGAGAGCAAATATAGTGGTCCTTACAAAAGAGTTCGAGCCTCCGTCGTCCAAGTGCAAAATGCTCAATAATTCTATACATATCTTCCGGCTTTTTAGTAGAACCTGCTGAAGGCAACAATTTTTTTTTTAAATGTTCAACCTAAATAATGCAAGTTGGCAAACTAACTGTAAATCAACACAGAACCAAAAGATTCCTTTTTATTGAATTAAAATGATGGGGGAAAGGTGCAAAAGCCATCATGCCTTCTACAAGTACCATGTGAAACAAATGAAATTAAAGCATGTTCGGTTGATGATTAAGCTATGGGCTGGAGGTTTATCTAAGAAACAACCAATTCCTGATCAAACATATTTAGCTGGCCGGGTGATTGTGTGTGTGTGGTTTTGGGAAGGTGGATAATAAGTTCAGTGACTGAATATAATAAAAGTAATTAAGGTTATGATGGATGGTGCAAAAAGAGCACTGTTGTCTGATCTAAACTTAAAAAACAGAGTTCATAACAAATCTGCTTTATGAGGTGTAAAAAAGTAAATCGCATTGTAAGATGGAGATAAGATGAACTACAGCATAAAAAACTAACCATCACTTGTCCCTTGGCAATTATGACATCTGTGTCAATATTGGCATGGATGATATGCCCATCCATGCTACGACGAGCAGTTCCTTTTATGCCAATCAAGCAGTGTTCCTGTAATTGTTAAGAAAAAAACAAAAAGATAGTTGAGCAGGCATGAAAGACAAATAGCAATATCCTGGGGAAGCAGCCAACCTTTTGAATGCTGAAATAGCGTATGAGAATCATGCCTCAGACCTGGAGTAGCATTCTTTTTGTTGGTCGTAACCCAACAAATGTCTTCACACCTTCTAAAACCCCAGTATAAAACAGATATAATAAAAGTAAGCGAAAGTCTAAGACAAGAGTTAGAGCTGATGTAGTATCAGAAACATATTGAAAAAAAAAACATAAGCTGCAGAAGAACTGCCTATTATGCCATAGCATGTTGTAAAGAACAACAAACTAAACCAAGAGAAGATACACAAAGGGAAGCAGAAGAGGTATAGCACACCTTTTTTAGACATTGACGAACCTGTTCTAGCCCCGCACCATCACCAACCCACAAGAAGATAAATGATGGTGTGTCAGCTATTGCCTGCATAGGACAGAAAATGTGCTTAAATGTCAGGTCAATTCTTCACAAAGAAAATGACCAACTTACAGCATGGCAGCTTAACAAAAATACACCTCAAATATAATTTGGAATTGAAAGTAGAAGTCCAAAACATACCTCAATCTTGAGATCACGTATCAGCTCAAAAGTCCAGTACTCCAGGTGATCAGAAATACCAGAAGCCTGATGAACATACTCCTCCCAAGGAGGATCCACAAGAATAACATCGAATTTGGCTCCAAAAATTTCAGCAGAAAGTGCATGTTCATGCAAATCACACTTATAATACATGGGCGGTGATGCTAACTTAACAACTATCTCATCTTTCCACTGAATTAGTTCTCTCAATTTTGGATAGTCCTCAACAACACTAGTAAGCTCAAGCTCCCTGATGAAATTCTGGGGTCTCATACCAGTGTCAACATAATTCTGAGAATAGTCATTTTGTTCCCCTCTTGAAGGAGCTTTACTAGATGATCCACTAGTTCTTGGAGGTGCCCAACCAGCTGAAGCTTTATCCTGTTGCATGTCACAACTACCTGATCCTGTTACATTGAATCCTGGAGCTGATATATTAGGTGGAACTCCCATTAGAAGGCCAGGTTGGTTGAAGTACATTGACTGGCAAGAGCCAATTCCAATGTTGGGAGGAAACCTAGGCTGTGTTGGGCCAAGGGGAGGGATAGGAGGAACGTTGGGTGGAGGAGCCAGCATATTCAAATCAACACCTCTAGCACCTGGCCAAACAAACAGTGAAGGAAATGGAGGGATGATAACACCAGGTCCAATGGGTGGAGGCACGGCCATGTTTGGTCCAATTGGCTGCATTAGACCAGGTGGCATGCCAAGGGTGCCAAAGGGAGGAAAATGTCACAGAAGATGGAGGCCCAACACATTGAGAATCCCTCCCATTTAATCTTCCTCTTCCTCCTCTTGCTAATTTACCACCTTTTGGTCCTTGTTGAAGACCTCTGTTAAAAGGCTTTGTTACCTGGCTGTTCCCAAATGATTGCATATTATCACTTGAACTCTGTCCTGCACCTGCAAGGCTGGTGTTCATAGATGCACTATGGTTCCTTCCTTTTCCAGTCTGTGGATCAAAAGAATATCTTCCAGAACTTTGCTCTAGGGGTGAGCCATCATCCATGAATCTTTCCTGTGAATCATCCCCATAAGCTGATGCAGTTTTTCCCTTATCCTCAGCTAGATAACCCCATTCCTCATCACTGTCTCCAGAAGCAAAATCCTGTTGTGATCTCATTTCAGATTTCCTTCCAGGAAAAGTTGAAACTGAGTCATCCTTTCCAAAATCTAAATTATTGTCAGGCCTGATTTTGATTGAATCAGAATTCTCGTTTCTACTGTTAAATGTTGATGAACCTTTTGCACCTTCAGGCCTTGTATGATTATCTTTTCTGTAACCAGATCTAATTTGAATGTTATCACTGCCAAACCTTTCATGTTCATGGCTAGACATTTCCCATTCCTTCACCTCACCAAATTCATTGCCATCCATACTTGCCTGCCGTTAACTCTCTTCCAGTGATGTTTAAAATTTTCTCACACCCTATTTTTATCATTCAAGGAACCTTTAATGTTCAAGTTCTTTTCATTATCTGAATCTGAAAATCCTTGAGCATGATCTTCAAACTCTCTGTAATTCCTTCCTGTTCTCTCAGAATGACAAGGCCGCTCATAACAATCGGCATTTCCTGCACTTGTACCCCACATCTGAGAATGATTTTCTCCATCCATGTTGGTCAATTTCTCCCAGGTTTCAACTTCATCACGATTACCATTACCAGAATCTATTTCTTGCCTTTGTTTGTCGCCTTTCTCACATTGCTGCTTTGAACTGTGTCTATGGGGATCTTGTTCAGCATCTTCTGTTGATCCGGTAGCACTGTCGCTTACCTTTATTTTCCTATCATCTCCGACCGAATTTGATATCCTTTGCAATGAATGCTTGTAATCAACCTATTTTCCTTATCTTGCACTTCCAATCTTTTCGAACTCCTGCCCATTTCACTCCCACCCTCCTTGTCATCTCTGTTGCTCGATCTAGTACCATTCTCATCACTTGCATCCAGAACCTTGATTTTACCCTCTCCTGATTCATTTCCGAAGTCTGTCTCTATGTCCACTAGAAAATCATGCTTATTAGAATCTGAAGCTTTCCTGATTAGTGAATCAGACCTGCCTGTGTGACTGTCTTCATCTGTTCTCTTTATGGCCACTTCAACCTCATCCCATCTCCTACGTTGGATGTGCTCGTTCTGACCAGGATCTTTTTTTCCCATACAACTGTCCTTCCTCTCAGGATATCTGGAGTCTCTCTCATGCAATTTCTCATTTTCGGCATCACATGAACTTTCCACTTTATTTCTGTTTTCATTATCAGAGTTATCCTGAGCAGAAGCTTTTGAGCTTGGTTTCCTTGAGCAATCCCACTCATTTCCATCATTTCTCCTCTTTCTGCTGCCGTTTGATTCTCTGTCTCTGTAGTTTTCACCAGATCTCTTCTCAATTCTCTCATCCATATTTCTCGAGGGATCTTTGAATGGGAATCACTTCTAACTGAATAATCATCCTCATTGCCACTTGTGATGATGCTTGCGCCACCAGACCTCTTCTTTGGCTCATTCCTAACATCAGAAGCCTTCCTCCAGCCACTGTCTTGTTCATCAACTTCCTCTACATCAGAATGTTTCTTTGACTTGCGAGACTTGTGATTCTTATCCACATCTTCTGGGCATCGTAATCTTCCTTACTATTCTCCTCAACACCTCTTTTGCTGCGAATTCAGGTGAATTCAGATCCTTCCATTTGGCACATTACTTTTATACAAGCCAGTATAATGCTACAGATCGAGACCTCCTGCGAATGAGGATGTGACAAAAATGGATAAAAGAAGTGCCTTTGATTCATACTCTAGACATTGATGCAGAAAGATAACTTAGTAAAAGTACCACGAACCTAAAACGACGCCACAAAAGACCCTCCTCAAATCCAATAGCAGTAGACTCTGATGGTCGTTGAGTAAGCCATCCGCCAAGAATATAATATAAAAATCGGCACAATAGAAAAGGGTAATCACAGATCGATTTTACACAAAAACCCTAGGAGAAATCAAACTAAATCGAAACTTAGTAATTTTCGATTGGTCCATCATGTTTTAGGCGATCAAAAAAGGGCGACCGACAAACAGGAGATGCAACGGGACAAGAGTTGAGGATGTAGCGATGTTCCCGATCAGACAAGCGGATGTGCCGGAGCGCTTTGCTGGATCTCGGCGAGCGTCGTTGTCGTCTGTCGCATGCCGCTATGGGCTGAGGAGAGAGCGAATTCGACCGGAAGAGCAAGGAAAGCATAAAAAGGAGTTGGGGGGTTAATTTTCTCCAACTCTCCGATTCACGGATTACGAACGAACCGGAACAACGACAAAAGTCAAATCAACAACACACTTAAATTAAAATCAAATTAAATTTCCCTAAATTAAATTTAATACGCGATGAATATTTTGAATTTTATTTTATTTTTTAAATTTTTAAATGAAACATATCAACCAACTACACATTGCAGAGAAAGGGAACCAACAAGAAGGCGGCCAACTGAAATGAATCAACTATACAAGATGAACATGAAGATGTGGGCATGTACATACCAGAACCAGAAGCACAGGACTTCGATGGCATCCAAGGTTCTGAAACAATCGAAAACACACGGAATTTTCAGCTGAAGATAAAAGTCGCATGGTTCATTGTCTGAAATGTTTGATAACATAGAAGAGATTAACAACAGTGATGACTGGCAACGACTAAAGACGAAGACGGCAATGAGGATGATACAACAGTGTTGGTATGCGGTGGTAGCAGCAGCTAGAAGTGTAGTTGCTTGCATTGTGCCACACTTGCCTCCAGTGGACAGTAAGGGCATTTGAAAGGCCGTGTGCTGCTCTTTGAGAGCTTCCCAATCGACTGCTTGGAAAGAACATGACCGCAAGGTATCAGCATTGGAGGGTTTTCATCGCTTCCTTGTTCCCTTAGCACTGGGCAAACGAAGATAGAGTGAAACTGAAATTCTTTGCTGAGGTCGATAGGAACTGGGAGCTGCTTCATTGCCTGCCACTCCTGTTTCTTGACTGCCATCACGCTTTCGAGCTTCAGAAGAGTTGGAAGTCCATGGATGCCTGCTGCGATTGCTACACCGAGTGGACTTTGATGCGACTGACCCAAACAACTACAAAATTGCTGCTTGAATTCGTCGGCCAATTTCTCCCAATGATTTGGAGATAATAGGTCTGCATAAGGGGATTTGTCGAGCTTCCCGGACCATAATAGGCAGCCCATCAGCTTTGGGATCTCGACCTTGTGTGCAGATGCATTCGGAGCCAAATGTTTCCTGACATAACTGAGTGCATTCTGTACGCTGTCATTCTGTAGTATCTCCACAAACTGCAGCTGATGAAGCTTCAGTTCGAGATTTGATCCGTTCTGTGCTAGCCATTCGCTGTGGCTGGAAGCCCAATTAAGAGCGAGTTCAAGGTTTCTGCACCTCATTGCCTCGAGTATCCCGTACATTTTAAGGAAAGGAGTTTTTAAGGCTGTGGCTTCTGGCTCATTTGCCTCACTAATAAAGCAGTCTCCCAGATCAAATAATCCCTGCCTATAGAAGTGGCTCGCAATAATCTGATTTACTATATGGGGATCAATATCGACATTTCGATAGGCTTTAGATATGTCTGGATTGAAACTCTTCTCGATCACTTTGACATATTTACCAAGTGTCATGTTCAGATCCTTTTGAAGAGCTTCCAGTTGATTCATTGGGGAAAACTCATTGAGTTTGCCCTTCAGATCAGCCATTATTTGTTTCAGGTCAGGGCAACTGGTTGCATTCTCAGTTGACTGCATCTTCGTGATTGCCTGTTCAATCTCTAGCTCAATTTGGCTGACTAATTCCTGCGTCTTAGAAGAAGAAAGCTTCTGTTTCTTAGAAACTCGATCAAATGCATCCTGTATCAAATCTAGATCCATGACTTGTTGCAGAGCCACTGGTGTGCCTGCACCATATCAAGGTCCCAATGTACCGATCACTTTAGCAAATCCTTAAATAAATTATAGATACATGATAGGCTCAACATTTCCAAATTAACGCAATTACCTTTCAAGAATCTTAAGAATTTTGATAAAAATTTGAAGTATTCAAGTAGGTACAACGTAATAAAAATCAATATCAATTTCTCACACCTACACATATTGGGAGTGTTGCAGCTCGGGTATTTCTTAAAAATCAAGTTTCTCAACTGTTACCAAGGCCATGTAGAAGAGTGACTACATGTAATGAGCTTGATTAAACTGCTACATGGAAAATGGAGAGCATATTCTTATGCATTCCTATTATTATCCCTGAAAACTCCTATTTTCTCATTCTGCAGCATACCCCGGACTCTAGATTATAATATTATGATTTAGAAAATTAGTTTCATACCAGATTAGTATTTTAAACTTAAGAATTTCATTAGGCAGATGTAAAGATCATCTCATTGCAATGTTCATTAGTACTTCTAGATTTATGATTTATAATGCGAAACAATTTTTTCTTTCCCCAATTTCTATAATTTTGTAACGGAAGTAGATGAATTATGGCCTTGGAGCCCAACACATTCATATAATTAACAAGTGTGCTAAGAATGTATTATAATTGAAGGGTGACTAGATATAATCTGTTGGTGCAATCTTGGTTAGGTCAGGGTTGACCTAGTTTGACAAAGCTTAGGTGAGCTTGAGGTCGTATGTTTCGATGTTTGACAATGATGTTTGAATGAGATAATGTTTGAATGTCGTAGGAAGTCAAGTGAGTCAAGGTTGACTGGAGGCTTGACCGGAAAAGACCTAGTGGGACTAGGCACACCTAGTGGGACTAGGTGAAGTCCAGGTAGATCGGGGAGATCGTACGCTGGCATGAGAAAAGACCTAGTGGGACTAGGACTAGGCACACCTAGTGGGACTAGGTGAAGTCCAGGTAGATCGGGGAGATCGTACGCTGGCATGGGAAAAGACCTAGTGGGACTAGGTGAAGTCCAGGTAGATCGGGGAGATCACATGCTGACAAGGTGGAAGTCTACCGAGAGACTAGACCTAACTCGAGGGTTAGGCGAATCTGGTTGGGAACCAGGCTAAGTCCAAGCTGGGAGCTAGGCAGAAGAAATCCAAGTCGGTCAAAGGGGTTGACCGGACACTTGGTAGGGAACCCTAGACTTGTGAGCACAAGTTAGGTTGGACTTAATCGATTGGGTAATCGATTGGATGAATCGATCAGTGGATCGATTGGGGTAGTTTGTGGCTAGTCCAGAAGGTGGCTGAATCGATTGGGTAATCGATTCAGACTTCCCTTAATCGATTGGGTAATCGATTCAGGCCACCCGTAATCGATTGACCAATCGATTACGGTTCGAAAACTAGCCGTTGAACAGCTAAATCCTACGTGGTAATCGATTCAGAAACCCTAGGAGTCAGGTATAAGATCTTTCGCGCAGGTTTTTGACCGCAGTTCTTCTCCTCTTCTTCTCCAACTTCATTGCCATTTTCAAGGGAAGCCTTGGAGCTTAGTGCTGCTGCATTTCCAAGGTCCAAGAGGCAATCACAAGCTTGAAGATAGCAAGGAAAGCAAAGAGAGTTCATTTATTGTAAATCTTGTAAGATTTCCTTTGTATTTGCTTTGTTCTTGTTGTATCTTTGTAACAAGCTTGTAAGAGGTTTCTCCACCTCAAGAAGGAGACTTTCATAGTGCATGAGAGTGTGAGGAGAGTGGATCCTTGGATTAGTCACCCGACCGGGGTGGATACCAAGTAAACCCTTGTGTTAGCGATTGCTTGAAGTCTTCCGCCGCGACAAATCATCTACAAGCGAATCGAAGCTAATCACCCCTAGCTCGTCTACCGGTCCCAACATAATCAACCTAAGTAATTTGGTGGAAGAAAATGCTTGAGAGATAAGAAACAAACCCTGGAAAATCTTTTTTAAAAAAATTGAAATGTTATGGCTTACAAGAGTTATAAAACTAATACTCTAGAAGTGAAAAAAAATTGGTGGTAAAATTATACTATTAAAACAAGTTTTAAGTATTAATATATCACCTATTATAGATTCTTATAATAAGCAAATAATTTTTTAAATTTTGATTTAAGGGGCACAGGTAACTAAAAAAATATATGAATAGTTATTGCAAAAAAATATTTTCTTACTAGAAAGGTAGATAATATCATTTCAAGAATCAAGTAACAATATCCAAGTAGACCCTTTTCCATATAGATAGAGAATCTAAAGCAGATTGAATAAAATCACACACAATAAATTGACAAAATCATGTTATTTCTAGTTATTCTTCACAACAGCTTGATCCAAGATGACACATTTTCCTAAAGATAAGAGTACAAACAGATAAAATAAAATCACCCATAATAAATTGACAAAATCATGTTACTTCTAGCTATCCTTCACAGTAGCCACCAAGCAGAAACAAAAAGTTAAGCTTAAACAGTGAAACATATTCTACAGCCACTGGTACCCAAAAGAGCATGAAGGTGTTCATGTAATCCGTAGGTACTAAAATATATGTGCATCCTTTACTTGTATGTGAAACATTATTCAAGCCATGTTTGTCCCAACAAATTGGGATTTGTTACATGAATGATATTCTTCCATTATGTGCTATGCAATTGTACATGAAACAACCCTTTTCAAAATTTCATTAATGTCTTCAAAACGATCCAAAATCTTAATATGGCAACTTTTCATAAGTCATTTATAATCGATTACATGGTAGTAAACAACAATTATGTGTCCTTGGCATCACATTTAATAATATGCTAGTGACATATTACAGAAAAACAAAGCTCATTCAAGCATCCATGACTAGCTATACAAGTCATGAATGATCATTTGAAAGGATAGGTTAACTCGATATAAGCTGTATGATAGCTGAATATAGTTTATTTAATTGAAACCTCACTTCCAAACCCCCAAAAAGTTATTAGAAATTCTAACAAGAGATCAAGAGCCATGATTATTTTTTCCTTCAATAATAAGCTGACAGCATGAAAATAATCCCTTCTTTGAAAAGGATGCGACAAATTTAATTAGGCGTTTTATGACAAATGAAGATACTATTAGAATTGAGCTCGACTTGAGATCCATTTGTGAAAATTTCATGTGCTATTTAACTATTTCAATCCTGTAGATTTTCCTGAAACTCGCACTTGACAATAGTGGTTAATTACTCACAATCTAGCATGAATGAAGAGAGAAAGGAAGAATTTACTAATTAAGGAAATCAATGATGATTATATTTCACAAGGTTCTAAAATTCGCTAGGCGCTAGTCGGGTGCTTGGTCAACGCCTAGCACCTAGGCAAGGACTAGGCGCCGCTAGGCGGATTCCACTATATCAACATAAATTAAATAATAAATCACATTCTATAACTCCAACACAATAATATAAAATTTAAAATAAGTTCAAAATTACACAACTACTAAAATATCACAAATTTATTCTACTTTTTTAACTCTCTGATTTCTCCAAAATGTGGGCTTCTTCATTCACTCTGATTTCTCCAGCTCTGGCATGAAGATGAAGTTTGGTGCTAACCGCTAGGGCAAGTCAACAAATCAATTTTCTTGTTCGACCAAAGTTTAGGACTTAACAAAAAAAAAAGATTACATTTTAGTTTTTTTTAATTGGGCTTTAAATTTAAAAGGCAAACTAATAAAAATCATGAAAACCTTACACTATTTCCGTGGTGCCTAAACGATTCGACCGATTAGTTTGCGCCTAGGGCCGCCTAATCCCGCCTAAGCTAACCAACTAGGATGTTTTCGATGCGACTGGCTGGCGCCTAGCGCCTAAGCGGCCGCTTAGGCCGATTTTTAGAACACTGATGTTTCATATAATAGATAACAGAATATTAATATCAGAATAGTGATAATTACCTACCAAATTACTTGATATCATAAATTTGATTTTATTTAACATAACTAATCACAACACAATGAAGCATGGCAATTCAAACTAGTGGAATCACTTTTACTAGTTACTAAAGTTGTCTCGTTTACATAATTTCGTGAATTCTGTTTAGTTCATATAAATGTTAACGTGAATTACTATATAAAGCATTATCACTTGCAAAAGAAGTGTTTAAGTTAACACTTTTAAGTTTCGAGCTACTAAATAGGGAAACATAAGAGTCAAGTTAATCTGGATAAATTCAATTTGGTCTAAATTAACTATATTTGTTTTTTAAAATTACACAGGTTGACCCGATATGCCTTATATTCAGCAACATGTATCTCCCTCAAAACCATGGTACCATGAATAATTTCATCCAGAATTTTCGAAATTGTGATTATATTCGCGTATAAGCATCTACAATATAATATATATATTATATAATCAGCCAAATTTTTCCAAAATTCTAGAATATAGAACAAACTTATCTACCAGAAAAGGGTAATCACAGATCGATTTTACATCCGGAACCGCTGGAAATCCTAGAAGTAACATAAAACAAAAACCAAGCGTAGACATGAGAGACCCAAAAGAGGAGGGAAGGTGCGAAGGGCAACCAAACACCAAAACCTAATTTTTTTTTCTCGATTGGTCCACTCCATTTTACGCTATCAGACGAGCGCGAACATCGAACGAGAGAAGCAACGGGGTGAGTGGAAATGTTACCGATCAGGGAAGGGGATGATGCGCCGCTTCGCCGGATCTCGGCGGTCGCCGCCTTGTATCGCACGCCGCTGCAAGCTTTGGAGAGGGAGGGAATTCGATCGGAAGGAAGGAAGGAAGGAAGGCAGAGGAAGCAAACGGAATACGAGACACCGATAACTTAAGTCGGTGGATCTAACGTTACCCGGTTCACTTGGGTAGCACGCCGGTCCGGGTCAACTCATTTCATATGTTGGGGAATTATCTTTGAAAGTCCTCATATTCAATTTTTCTTTGAAAAGGTCCCTTTTTATTACAAATGGCCGCCTCGACAATTTGTCTTTTTTGCTACTAAGACCCACTCAGAGCCTCCTCTCCTTTCGTTTTTAATTATAATATTATTTTATAATTATTTAATATTTCTAATATAATATAGCATTTAAGTGATATTTTATCAAAATTAATAATTGATGCTTAATTTCAAAATATTTAATATTATCTGTTCCCCAAAATTTCTCATTGTGCTAAACATAAAAAATATTTTTACTAATTTTTAATGAAAGAAATAAACTCATAAATAAAGATTTATTTTGCATAAACTCAACCTAGCATGTCAAGATTGGACTTTATTCGCCGAAAGAGTAAAAGATATAGAGGAAGAAAAAGAAGTTAAAGCTTGAAGTCCTAATTTCAACAAGTTAAGGATTTATCATTCGAGGGAGCTCATGTTGGGACCGGGTGCATGTTGACATGGATACGAGTTCGTAATTTTAAAATTTAATTACGTGCAGCGGAAGATTTAGCATAAATAATTTCTCAAATTATTTTAACCACGTATCTAGCATGCAACCTTATATTGTGTAGACATCATCATAATTTAAAATTTTGTAGAAAGTAAACTAATTTACTTGATACCTCGCGTAACTCGAAGTAAGGGACGAGATCCCTCCGTAGCGTCCCTTGGAAGCTCCGCCTCTATTCGCGTCCACGTCGAGTTCTCTTCGGGATGACTTCGTAAAGTCACGAGTTTCGTGCCGACAAGAACTACTAGATTCTCCAAAGGCACGACAAGAATATCAAGAGAGAGAGATGGAAACTAACCACTAAGTAACGGAATCAAGATTCCGGGAAAGGAAGGAGTTGCGACCCGCTTCTTCTTCTTCTTCTTCTTCGGCACCTCCTTGGTGGATGTGGCTCACGGCAACTAGAAGGGGCGCCGACCCTAGAGGAGGGAGAGGGCGCCGGCCCTAGAGGAGGGAGAGGGCGCCGACCCTAGTGGAGGTAGAGGGCGAGAAGGAGAGAGAGACTCCATCGCCAAGTCTCCCTTTTAACGAAATAAATTTTCATAAGAAATTTATCTTATAAAATTTCCTATGAATTATTCCGTTATGCCAAGTTTTATTATAACTAAATTTATAATAAAAACAAACACATCTCCCCCTTTTATTATGGAATAAATTTTCACAAGAAATTTATTATATAAAATTTTCTTATCATGGAAAAATCAATTCATAATTGATTTTATAAAATAAAATAAATTAATCCAAGGTTTATTTTATTTTCCATGAAAATAAATCTCTTTATATAAATTTCTTTATATAAATTTCTTTATCCATAATTTTATAAAACAAATCGCGTTTGATTTATTTTATAATTTAAACCAAATAATTTGGTTTCCCTCCTCATTGTGGCCGGCCAAACCAAAGAGGGTGGGGACCCTCTTTGGCCGACTAAACCAAGTCGTCTCCTTACGAATTAAACTCATTTAATTCATCCAATAAGCCTTCAAAAGACTTAGCCATTTTAAGCTTCCGGTGCGCCTATGATAAATTCAGATTCGACTTATTTCTCTTGATCGAAAAATTCAATTTTCAACTCGTTTTAAATCCCTCGGATTACTCGTAGTGCGTGTGACTAAATAGGCTTTCGATTTATGTTGGCCGTCTATAATTAACCAATTATAGAACGATCATGAGTGGCACCTAGTAGTACATCATGATCCCCAATTAATCGAAAGATCAACGGTTGACCTTAGAAATAATTCTGAAACCCTTTAGCAGCTATAATGAGTTGTGCCCCATTCCCTTCACCATCTTATACCCACTTGGTTCATGACACGGTCTATGTGTGTCAGTCCCCACTAGGCTGACTATGTCACACCTAGCCCAAGTAATGTCTTTCTCGTCCAACGGATTCTAATTACTCTCATGTTTCCTCGAGATTCATACTCGGAACATGTTATGCTCTGGCCAGAGGCTTCGAGTAACAATCCGACGATAGGCCTTGGGTATACATCTCCTCGCAAGGAGTGTTGAATCCTTTGTAGGCTGTTCAAACATCTTCGAGCACTTCGGCTTATACCCAACCATCCTGGGTCCACACCTCCTTGGAGATGCTTGTTTAAGATGTCAAAGTATAAGTCTTTATGACCAAGATGACTTGAACACCGCATGTCAAAGGAACATCGCACTTAAGCTGCAGTAAGAACTTCATTAACATATCTATATGTAGATTACCATATGAAGTTTTACAGCCAGTCACTCCAATGAACTAGTTCTCTTAACTAGCATTCATGTTTATTTCCGGACATCCCAATGTCACCAGCCAGTGAGAATCAGCTGATTAGAGAATAACCCATGCTAGTCTCAACAGAATTGATAGTGTCCGTTTTTATCAATTCATCGACTAGGGATAATTTTAATACTTCACAATTGCACATGTAGAGATAATCACTAGTTGTGAGTTCATCACAAATTCTCTCATGTTGTGAATTGTATTGCGGACATTCAGTAAATGAGTTTAAGATCTCAATCAAATACATGAACATGTATACTCAAATAGTGAATATTTATTTATTTAAAGTAAATGATTACAATCATAAGGCGATTGCCTTAGGACACTTCTCTCATAATACTAACAAACTCCCACTTGGCCTAATGCCAATCGCTACGGTATCCAATACCACAGGCTCTAACATGACCCTCAAACTTGCTCTGAGGCAAGGCCTTAGTTAAAGGACCCGCTAAATTCTTTTCAGTGGGAATTTTCTCAATTTGTATATCATTCCTACTTATAATCTCTCAGATCAGATGATAGCGGCGAAGCACGTGTTTGGATCGCTGATGAGACCTTGGTTCCTTTGCTTGTGTAATAGCTCTATTGTTGTCGCAGTAAACCGGTATTGCTTCATCAATGGTTGGAACCACACCAAGTTCCAAGACAAACTTCTTGATCCAGACTGCTTCTTTTGCTGCTTCCGAAGCCGCAATATATTCTGCTTCCGTGGTAGAATCCGCTACAGTGTCTTGCTTGGAACTCTTCCAACTTATTGTGCCTCCATTCAAAGTAAATACGTATCCAGACTGAGATTTAGAGTCATCCTTATCTGTCTGGAAAATGGCATCTGTATACCCACGTATTACCATATCTCCTTCTCCATATATTAGGAACACATCCTTAGTTCTTCTTAAGTACTTAAGGATTGTCTTAACAGCCGCTCAATGATCCATTCCTGGATCAGACTGGTATCTGCTCGTGACACTCAGAGTATATGATACATCGGGCCTAGTACATAACATAGCATACATGATAGATCCTATCGCGGATGCATAAGGAATCTTATTTATGTAAATCCTCTCGTCTTCTGTGCGCGGACACATAGACTTTGAAAGGTTGATCCCATGCCTGATGGGAAGGTAACCTTTCTTGGATTCCGACATGCTAAACCTTTTTAGCACTCGGTCTATATATGTAGACTGCGAAAGACCAAGCAACCATTTTGACCTATCTCTATAGATTCTAATCCCAAGGATATAGGTTGCTTCTCCCAAGTCTTTCATGGAGAAAGTTTTGGACAACCAAATTTTAACCGACTGTAAGACTGATATATCGTTTCCTATAAGCAATATGTCATCGACATATAATACTAGGAATACGACTGCACTCCCACTAACCTTCTTGTACACACAAGGTTCGTCAGGATTTTATGAGAAATCAAACTCTTTGATTGTCTCATCAAAATGGATGTTCCAGCTCCTGGATGCTTGCTTCAGTCCATATATGGATCGTCGAAGCTTGCATACTTTGGTTTTATCAACCGATGTGAAACCTTCAGGTTGTATCATGTATACATCCTCAAGCAGGTTTCCATTAAGGAAAGCTGTTTTCACATCCATTTGCCATATCTCATAATCGTAATGAGCTGCTATGGCCAGGAGCATCCGAATGGATTTAAGCATAGCTACTGGCGAATAGGTTTCGTCATAATCAATTCCTTGTTTCTGACGATATCCTTTTGCCACTAATCTAGCCTTAAAGGTAACAACATTACCTTCCATGTCGGTTTTCTTCTTGAAAACCCACTTGCACCCTATGGGCTTAATCCCTTCAGGTGGGTTAACTAAGTCCCATACTTGATTTTCGTACATGGAATCCATTTCCGATTTCATAGCTTCAAGCCATGTGTCCCTTTCTAAACTTTTCAGAACATCTTCATAACTGATAGGTTCGTCGTCGTTTGATTCACTTATGAGAAATCCGTATCTCTCTGGAATATTGCGTGTCCTATCAGACCTACGAAGAGGTGGTGTTGTTTTAGGTTCAACTGATAGCTTATCATTATGAGTTATTGGTTATGGGTCTAGACTAGGTGTCTCTTAATGTCTATTGGAGTTTCTTGAACTTCATCAAGTTCAATGCCACTCCCACTGTTTTCTTGTAAAAGAAATTCTTTTTCCAAAAATACAACATGCCTTGAAATAAACACCTTTTGTTCCAAGGGATGATAGAATTGGTAACCCTTTGTTTCCTTAGGGTATCCAATAAATAGACATTTATCAGACTTAGCATCCAATTTGTCTGATACAGTCCGCTTCACATAAGCAGGACAACCCCATATCTTAAGGTGAGTTAAGTGAGGTTTCTTACTATTCCACGTCTCATATGGAGTAATAGAGACTACCTTGGTCGGGACTCTGTTTAGCAAGTAAACAGTTGTCTTATGTGCATAGCCCCAAAAGGATTTTGGAAGAGTTGCATGATTCATCATGGATCTAACCATGTCCATCAAGGTTCGATTACGCCTCTCAGATACACCATTATGCTGTGGTGTATACGGTGGAGTCCATTGAGATAATATCCCATTATCCCTAAGATAATCTTGAAACTCTTGACTTAAGTATTCACCACCCCGATCGGATCGAAATATCTTAATACTTTTGCCAAGCTGTTTTTCTACTTCATTTCTGAACTCTTTGAATTTCTCAAAAGCTTCAGATTTGTGTTTCATCAAGAACACATACCCGAATCGTGAGTGATCATCGATAAAAGTAATGAAGTAGCTATAGCCTCCTTGTGCAAGAGTTGACATTGGTCCACATACATCAGTATGTATTAGACCAAGCAATTCTCCCACCGGATTACCTTTTCCAGAAAAGGGTAATTTGGCCATCTTGCCTTTTAAGCATGATTCGCATGTATCAAATGAACCGGGTTCAAATGATTCCAGAATTCCACATCGGTGTAATTTGGTCATGCGTTTCTTACTTACATGGCCAAGACGACAATGCCACATATAGGAGTCTATTCGATTATCTATTCGAGTACGTTTGTTGCTAACTTCGATATTGAAAACGTCACTGGATAAATCTAACGTGTAGATACCATTGCACAAAGTTCCAGTCCCATAAAGAACGCCATTTAAAGTTATGTAACAATAATTGTTACTAAAAGTTAAATGATAACCCTTTTCATTCAAACATGAAATAGATACAATGTTCTTTATTAACGAAGGAACAATATAACAATTATCCAATTCTAAAACATGTCCAGTAGGGAGCTTTAGCAAATATGTTCCGATGGCAACAGCAGCAATCTTTGCTCCATTTCCAACTCGCAAATTCGCTTCTCCCTTGACGAGTCTTCTTCTATTCCTTAGCCCCTGTATGTCATTACATATATGTGAGCTACACCCAGTATCAAGTACCCAGGTATTTGAGGAAATAGAGTGACATCCAATAATGAAGATACCTGAAGAGGATGGGGCATCAGATGCCTTCTTCTTCAAGGACTCAAGATAAACCTTGCAGTTTCTTCGCCAGTGACCCTCCTTGCCGCAATGATGGCAAGTGCCTTTTGATGTCTTTTCAGTCTTTTTGGCCTTTTTCTTCTTTCCCTTATTCTGTTCTTTGGCCTTCCTCTTAGAACCTTTCTTCGAGGAACCAACTAACAGTACCGTCTTTTGATCCTACTTCACAGAAGGCTCTATAGTCTTTAACAGGTTGAGCACTCAGGAATGGTAGTCTCCAGCTTGTTCATCCGATAGTTCATCATAAATTGTGAATAACATTTGGGCAAACAATGCAGAATTAAGTCAATACTTAGTTCATGATCCATTACAAAATCGAGTGTGCTCAGTCGCTCAATATACCCCAATATCTTCAACACAAACTGTGAAACAGAAGTGCCTTCCTGCATTTTTAGAGGTGAAGAGGAGTCTTGAGACCTCGAACCTTTCGGATCTCGCCTGCTCGTCAAATAACTCATGAAGATGGAAGATGATGGTATAAGCATCCATATGCCTCATGCTGCTTTTGCCAGCTCAGGTACCATAGCGGCTAGCATGATGCAATTCGCAAGTTCAGAATCGGTCACATGTTTCTGATAGGCCACTAACTGGTCTGGAGTTGCATTTCTGGAGGACGGTTGGGAAGTTGATCTTCAAGGACATAAGCAAGCTTCTCTGCCTTGAGGACTATCCTCAGGTTTCGAAGCCAGTCCATGAAGTTTGGCCCAGTCAGTTTATTGGTGTCCAAAATGGAACGCAAATTCAGAGAAGACATGATCGAGTGATTATCCTAGAAATACAAATTGAGCTTATGTGAGAAGAATGATAAAGAATGCATCAAACATTTACATTATNGAAGGTCACGGCACAACACACCAAAACATGGTTAGCTCCAAATACAAACACTAATAGACTGATTTGTAAAGAAAACTGAGACAAAAGCTTACTTAGGCGTCATTGATGAATTTCTTGAAGATTGGAACAACAGCTTGCGCAGAAGAGGCTCTCGGCGCAAGAGAGAAACGCAAACTCATGAGGAAGAAGAAGAAATTTGTTGTAGACCAAGTGAAGCTCGCAGGAAGTCGTCTCAGAATCGCACGCGTGCTCACTCACGAGAGGAAGATGAAAGCACTGGGAAAGCTCTTGCACACACTGAATGTTGCGCAAGTGGGAGGTTTCGGCGCTAGGGTTCGGCGATGAGAGGTTTCGAAGGAGTTAATCAGTTAGTGGATAGGTCCACCAACCTGAATTTAATGCGATTGAACGGATCACCGTTCGATCTGGAAGTGCCCAGACTGATCAGGCTATGGCCTGATCAGACTGGCCTGGTCCTGATCGGTCGGGTGACCAATCAGGCAGGCTCCTGACCGATCGGCTGATCGATCAGGAAGCGATCAGTAAGATCAGATGATTTTCGAGAAACCCTCCTGATCGGTCTGTTGATCGATCACAATAGTGTGCCAGATCGGTCTGGGGACCAATCCAGACTTGCACAGAATATTTGATCAGGATTGTGTTAAGTCTCCGTCGACCCTTCTGATCGGTCTGTGGACCGATCAACACAGGAGGAAGCCAGATCGGTCCAGGGACCGATCAACCCTCTTCCTGATCGGTCCGGTGACCGATCAGGGTTCCTGAAACTCCCTGATACGATCTGAAACATTCAGTTTCAGTCTTTCAGAATCTTTCCAACGAGATCTGTTGAAGTTTATCGAACTTGGACATGATCTCATGACTAAAATTGATCCCTAACCAAGGATCAAAGGTCCTTATAGGTTCAACAATCACTTTGCTCCACCCAAGTGGAGTCAAACTCAATCAACAATCATTCAAGCAAGTTTTAACAAGATTGTGCAAATTCAAGTTTCCAATCAAGTTTCCTTGATTGGAATGTCCAAGTATGATCATGGAGCCAAATACACATGTGTTATGCATTGGTTTTCCCCATACTTGGTCACCGAAGTGATTTTTATCTCGTCAACTTAATTTCTCAAGGGATGCATTGACATTTTGAAAATTTAGTTGATCCTAGCATCTCACCCCATTTCTAGCAAACAAAAATGTTTTGGTAAACCTTATAGTTTGTGTGAGATGTCCCCAAAGTTACCCAATTGTTTCCCAACAATTTGAAATAATCATGAAGGGTTTTGAATGCATTAAGAAACTATGAAGCACGACACATTCCCAACTCCCTTCTTAAGAAACTAAATTCATTTTCGGGAGTGGTTTAGTGAAAATGTCAGCGAGGTTTGATTTGGACTCTACATGTGAGAGTACAATATCTCCCCTAGCTACATGATCCCTAATGAAGTGGTGACGCACTTCAATATGTTTGGTCCTAGAATGATGGACTGGATTCTTGGTTAGGTTAATTGTGCTAATGTTGTCACACAACACTTGCACACTTTTGTAACTCAATCCATAGTCCTCCAAAGTGTGAATCATCTACAACAATTGTGAAACGCTCTTCCCATGGCGATATATTCTACCTCGGTCGTTGGTGAGAGCAACACAATGTTGCTTCCGACTTGACCAACTACAAGATGATCCTAGAAACTGGCAGCCCCACTTGTGCTTTTCCGATCCAACTTACATCCAGCGTAGTCAGAATCGGTATAGCCAATCAAATCAAAAGATTCGGTACGGGGGTACCAAAGACCGACTCCTATTGTGCCTTTAAGATATCTCAAAATTCGCTTAACAGCGATTAAATGAGATTCCTTGGCACAGACTTGATACCTAGCACACATACCCACATAAAAGAATATCAGGTCGACTAGCTGTGAGGTATAGGAAACTACCTATCATGCTTCGATATTGAGTCAAATCAACAGGTTTACCACTCTCATCATTGTCTAATCTTGTGTTTGTAGCCATGGGAGTAGTTACCTCTTTTGAATCACTCATATTGAATTTCCGGAGCATTTCTTGTGTGTATTTCGATTGGTGCACATGGATACCATCGCGAGTTTGCTTGATTTCAAGTCCAAGGAAGAAAGTCAACTCTCCCACTAGACTCATTTCAAATTCACTCTCCATGTGTCCAATGAATTCATTTAAATAGACCTTGTTATTTAAGCCACAAATTATGTCATCGACATATATTTGGGCTACAAAAATATTGTCATCATCTCTTCGTAGAAATAGTGTAAGGTCTATTTGACCTCTAACGAAGCTCTTCTCTATTAGGAATGTCGACAACCACTCGTACCAAGCTCGGGGTGCTTGTTTAAGGCCATAAAGTGTCTTTTTGAGCTTAAATATGTGATTTGGGAATTCGATACTCTCAAACCCCGAAGGTTGTTCGACATAGACCTCTTCCCTAATTAAACCATTTAGAAATGCTGATTTGACGTCCATTTTATATAATTTGAAACCACGATGTGCTGCAAATGCTAGCATCAATCGGATGGACTTTAATCGTGCTACGGGAGCATAGTTCTCATCATAATCAAGGCCTTCAACTTGACTATAGCCCTTGGCTACTAAGCGTGCCTTGTTTCTAATGATTTCTCCCTTATGGTTCAATTTGTTCTTGAAGACCCATTTGGTTCCAATGATGGTGGTCTTCTTGGCTCTAGGAACTAAGTCTCAAACTTGACTCATCTCGAATTGACCTAGTTCATCTTGCATTGCAATGATCCAATCGGGATCACTTAATGCTTCATCAATTTTTCTAGGTTCAATTTCGGAAATTAAAGCTACTTCATTAGCCTCATTCCGGAAGAATGATCTAGTTCTAACCCCATGATGGATGTCTCCAACAATTTGGTCTTGGGGATGACTAGAGGCTAATCTAGTTTGCCTTGGTGTTGGTGGTGCTTCTTGAATGGGTTCACTAGACACAATCCAGCCTCAGGATCCGGACTGATCTATGGATTGTCTAGGCCTCCACCGTCATCAGGATTCATCACCATCAACAACATTTGGACTCTCATTCAAACTTAGTCTCCTAAGTTCGAATTGGACTCATCTTCTGGTTGACCATTGACTTTTAGAATTTCTTCAAAGACAACATCAGAAGACTCTTCAACTAATCTAGACTTCTTATTGTAGACTCGGTAGGCTTTGCTAACGAGGGAATACCCGACTAGTATCCCTTCATCAGCCTTTGCCGTGAACTTCCAAGATGTCCTTGGTGTTTAGGATGAACACCTTACAACCAAACACCCAAGGTGTTTAACTGTAGGTGGTTTCCCAAACCAAAGCTCATGGGAGTCTTTCCTAAAAACCTATGAATGAGGACCCGGTTTTGCACATAGCAGCTGTATTTACAGCTTCAGCCCATAAGTAGCTCGGGAGTGAGTTACTCATTAAGCATGCTTCGTGCAGCCTCTTGTAGGGCACGGTTCTTCCTCTCTACAACACCATTTTGTTGTGGTGTTCTAGGAGTAGAGAACTCATGTCTATAACCCCTATCTTGACAAAATTCCAAAAACCGTTGGTTTTGAAATTCCCCTCTATGATCACTTCTAATTATCTTAATGGTTGATGATTTTTCATTTTTCAACTCTTCTACAAAAAGAAATGAAAACATCTAAGGTTTGATCCTTATATTTTAAAAAGAAAGTCTATGTATATCTAGTGAAATCATCAATGATCACAAAACAATATCTACTACCATTCAATGATATGATAGTACTACAATCAAATAGATCTATGTGAAGTAAATCTAAAGTTGTACAAGTACTTACAGCGCCTTTACCTTTATGTGCAGATTTCGTTTGCTTACCCATTTGACATGCATCACAAAGTTTGTCCTTTTCATACTTGATGCTTGGTAAGCCACGAACTAATCCCTTGTTGGCCAACTCCCGGATGTCCTTCATGTTCACATGTGCAAGTCTCCGGTGCCAAAGGGTGGACTCTTCTTCTTTTGACATGAAACACTTAGCAGAAACATTAGTAGCACTTTTAAATGAAACTTGATAAATATTGTCTACTCTTGTTCCTACTAGTACCGTGTCCAAAGTGTCATGTTGTCTAATTAGACATTGACTTGGTTGAAAATCAATTGTGTAACCCGTGTCACACAATTGACTGACACTTAGGAGATTAAATGGCATCCCCTTGACTAGAAGGACATTTGAAATTCTAAGACATTTGGATATGTGAATGTCTCCTATTCCTATGACCTTAAGATTACCATTGTTACCAAATGAAACATTACCTCTACTTTTCTTGTGAAGTGTGGTAAACAATGATCTATCCCCGGTCATGTGTTTAGAGCATCCACTATCAACGAACCAAGTTGATAGATGCTCCCCCCATCATAACCTACACAATTCGAAAAATAGAAGTTTTAGGTACCCAAACCTTGGGACCTAAAGCATCAACTAAACAAGACTTAGGCACCCATGCCTTGACAACTTTCTTTTGAACCTTGGGTGTCCTAGATTGTCTCATATCAGTCCTAGACATCAAGGACACGAAAGAAGGTTCTTTGGGTCGGTACCCAATACCAGCCCTATTGTAGACTGCCCTTTGGGCATTCAAGATCATGTCTAGGGTCTTAGAGCTAGTTGAGAACTTCTCAAGAATATTCTTGAGTCTCTCAACTTCACTCTTTAATGATTTGTTTTCTTCTACTAGGGATTCATCATGCAAATTGTCTATATCCTCAACCCTAGAGGATTTCAATTAGTCAATCTCAAGTTTTAATGATTTGATCTCATCCTCTAACATGTCAACATGCAAATCATCAATGTTATCATCTCTAGATAATTTCAATTGTTCAATTTTTAAATGCAATGCTTTAACCTTATTTTTCGACTTCTTCAACATATTGGTTAAACATGCAATAGCTCTATAACACTTTTCAAGTTCGGGAGATGAAGCCGCGTTTGAGGAATTGGATGATTCATCACTGCTCTCTTGATCTCCCAATGACATAAGTGTCACATGCCTTGTGCTCTTCTCCTCATTATCTTCATCGGATGAGCTTGAGGATAATTCATCCCAAGTGGCCTTCAAAGCCTTCTTCTTGGACTTTTCTTCTCTCTTTTTGGATTTCTCCTCCTTCTTATTTAGCTTTGGGCATGCATTCTTGAAATGCCCTTTCCTACCACACTCAAAGCAAGAAGCATAAGTCTTATCAAGTTTAGCTTCACTAGAGTTACCTATACTCTTGAAGCGTCGACCCCTTCTCATCATCCTTCTCACAAAGTTCGCCATCTCGGAGGATGAGGAGCCGCTGCCATCTTCTTCGGAATCGGACTCAGATTCGGAGGAGGATGAAGATGAGGTGACTTCCTTCTCCTTCTTCTTCTCCTTCTTCTTCTTGTTGGATCGGTCCCCTGCAACTAAGGCAATCCCCTTCTCCTTGGGGCCTTTGTTAGCCATTTCATGCAATTCCATTTCACAAAATAAATCATCTAACTTAACAATTGATAAGTCCTTGGAGACTTTGTAGGCATCCACCATGGATGACCACAAAGCATTCCTTGGAAATGCTTTTAGTACATACCTCACAAGGTCGCGATTCTCGACCTTTTCATCAATCGAATGGAGCTCATTGAGGGCTTCCTTGAACCGGCTATGAAGTTCACTTACCGTTTCATTCTCCTTCATGGAGAGATTTTGTAATTGGTTGAGGAACAAGTCCCTCTTGGCGATTCTTGAATCTCGGGTGCCTTCATGAAGTTCAATGAGCTTGTTCCACAAGTCCTTTGCACTTGTGAAAGGACCAACCTTGATGAGTTGGTCTTTGTTCATGCCGCATTGTAAAGTGACAACCGCCTTCGCGTCGGCTTCACTCTTACGAGTTTGTTCGGCAGTCCACCTCCACGATTCAAGTTCTTTGCCTTCATCATCCTTTGGAAGGGTGAATCCCTCCTTCACCGCGAACCAAGTGTTGATGTCCATCTTCAAGTAATATTCCATCTTCGATCTCCAATATTGGAAATCTGCGCCATCGAAGAATGGAGGTCGGGTGGTGGAGAAGCCTTCCCTCAATGCCATGGATGTAGCTCTCGGTTGTTAATCCGCAAAAGCAGAGCCCCAAGCTCTAATACCACTTGTTGGAACCCGGATAGCTAGAGAGGGGGGTGAATATAGCCAAACACTTGGACTTTAGGCACTTATCGAATTCTGCACTCAAACTTATCAGTAGCACAGCGGAAGAATCAATGAAAACAAAGCAGTGCAGAAAACAAAAACAGACAACAAAGGCAAACAACAAAACTAGCAAGATCGCTAACAAGGAAGGTTTACAAGGTTCGGGGATAACTTGCCCCTACTCCTTGGCGTGCCCTTAAGGTGGGCGATCCCTTGATCGTCGGCAGATCAAGCCTCGGTTAACACCGGATAGAAGACAACCTCCTTCTCGGTGGAGAAACCTCTCCACAGCGTTTCAATCACAGATATAGGTTTAAGCACAATGAAACACAAAGAAAGATCTTACTTAGCACTTAGCAAGGACAAGAACACAGCAAGCTCCCTCAGAGCTCCACCCAACGACGATCTCACGCAAGAGCCTTCTCCTCGTGTCTTCTCGTTGTTAGACTTGGAGCTTCTTGTTCCTTCCTTCTAGCGCTCAAGTAATGAATGGTTGCTTCAAGATTGCAGTAGCTTGCTCAAGGTGATGAAACTTCAGAACACGCAAGCAAGTTGTGGAGAACCCAAAGGCGCAGCAAGAACTCAATTCGCGAACTCTGCTTCAAAGAAGCTTTCTTCCGCCCATTTGTTTCTCCACTCAGCATCAGGTGACACCATCTCCTACAACCTCCAGCTGCTTCCTGCCAACGCCAGCTACCACTGATCCCTCCCTGGACTTCCTGAGCCTCCCTCAGCCAAGCTCCAGTCTGCAGCTCCAGCCGTTGCAACTTGAGATGGAAAACGAACAAACCTGCTCCAAGGAAAGATCACCATTGACTCTCCTTGAGTGTTTGAATCCTTCCCTGTCACCTGCAGCTTAATCAGTGTGTTAGAGCAGCATATCACACAGCAAATCATATATCAGATGTTGAGCGTAGAGAATCGGATACGTTCAGACACGATCAGAGCGTCTGACAGTGTATTTTGAATTAAAGTGATCGGTCACCAGACCGATCCAGGGCTCGTGGGTCGGTCACCGGACCGATCCACCGCTTCGCTGGGACTCCCAGCTCTCGCAGCAACACAATCTTGATCAGTCACCGGATCGATCAGGGCTCGTGGGTCGGTCACCGGACCGATCCACCGCTTCGCTGGGACTCCCAGCTCTCGCAGCAACACAATCTTGATCGGTCACCGGACCGATCAGAGTGAAGCCTGATCGGTCACCAGACCGATCAGAGTGATGCCTGATCGGTCACCCAAACCGATCAGGTTCGATGAACAGTAATCCCGGAAATCATATCCTAAGTCTCTGATCGGTCGCCGGACCGTTCAGGAGCTGATCCGCAGGGGAACTCAACTCACGGTTTACTCCATGATCGGTCACCTGCCCGACCAGGAGTAAGGCAGTGAGGAAGCTGCCTGCTCCCTGATCGGTTACCGGACCGATCAGGAGCCAAGCAACAAGGCAGCAGCCTGCTGCCTGATCGGTCACCAGACCGATCAGGAGCCACACAGTAGGTTCCCAACCTCACTATGCGCTCTCTGATCGGTCACCAGACCGATCAGTCATTGCTGGATCGGTCACCAGACCGATCCACACAAGAGTAGCATGCCAGTGTCCCTGATCGGTCACCAGCCCGATCCAGGGACGCAGACCTAGCCTTCCAAGCTAGGATTTTTCGATCTAACCCTCCAAGTTGAGAGTTTTCACCTAACCCTCCAAGTTAGGACTTTTCACCTAGCCCTCCAAGCTAGGACTTTTCACCTAGCCCTCCAAGCTAGGACTTTTCACCCAACCCTTCCGAGTTAGACCTTTTCCACACCTAGCCCTCCATGCTAGGATTTTTCACCTAACCCTCCAGTTAGAACTTTTCACCTAACCCTCCAAGTTAGGACTTTTCACCTAGCACTCCAAGCTAGGACTTTTCGCCTAGCCCTCCAAGCTAGGACTTTTCACCCAACCTTCCGAATTAGGACTTTTCAACACCTAGCCCTCCAAGCTAGGATTTTCCATACCTAACCCTCCAGATTAGGATTTTCCAACACTTAGCCTTCCAAGTTAGGATTTCCCATAACATGCCTAATCCCCGATTAGGACTTAACCATAATCAGAATAATCATCAACCTAACTTAAAATCGGTGTCAACACCAAAACAACAATCAGGGTCAGACTGCATCAATAAATCCAACCTTACCTGAGTTGCCCCCTGGGCAGGCCCGCAGCTAAACAATACAAAATAAGTCTAATAGAGGACTCAAAAATATAATACCATATGAATGAATCATGATACAAGTCCACGATATAAAATTGAATACAACACATAAAGTATGCAATAAAAGAAAAATACAATCTGCGGAAGCACCCATCAATTGAGTCGTAGGGACTCAGGATTGACAACTGGGCTCCTCCGGCGACCAATCAACCTGAAGACAGAAACATGGTGAACAGTGGTGAGTCCAAATAACTCAACGAATACCAAAATAGATATGCATAGTAAGCTATAATAATAGTAAGAATCACGTTGATACAATCTCGGGTATAGAGGATAATGCATAACTGAAGACTGAAAGTAAGTACATACCAGAGTCCATCTATTCTGCGAGTAGGTGTAATTAATCCCCTATATAACCTCAAGAATGATACACGATTCAAATGTGTATGTCCCCTGTAGGTGCATGTTAAACATATACCACACTCAAATGCAACAAGAACCAACAAAGGTGCAATGCATCAAATGCACATGATGCAGTGATATGTTCTGTACGCACCCCTGCCACGACTACACCTACGGTCGAGTGAACAGACAAGTCAACTACTCATGGCTACGCAGAGAAGCCAAGCACTCGAGGCATACAACGTATGCAACCCAACACTCGTGATTATGCAAGTATAAAACCCAGCACATATGGCTATGGAAGTATGACGCCCAGCACCAGTGGCGATGCATGTATATATCCCAGCACCTGTTGTTAGTGATATGAGAGAAGTGTCCTAAGGCAATCGCCTTATGATTGTAATCATTTATTTTAATAAATGAATATTCACTATTTGAGTATACATGTTTGTGTATTTGATTGAGATCTTAAACTCATTTACTGAATGTTCATAATACAATTCACAGCATGAGAGAATTTGTGATGAATTCACAACTAGTGATTATCTCTACATGTGCAATTGTGAAGTTTTGAAATTGTCCCTAGTCGATGAATTGATAAATACAGACACTATCAATTCTGTTGAGACTAGCATGGGTTATTCTCTAATCAGCTGATTCTCACTGGCTGGTGACATTGAGATGCCTGGAGATAAACATGAATGCTAGTTAAGGGAACTAGTTCATTGGAGTGACTGGCTGTAAAACTTCATATGGTAGTCTACATATAGATATGTCAGTGAAGTTCTTACTACAGCTTAAGTGCGATGTTCCTTTGACTTGCAGTGTTCAAGTCATCTTGGTCATGGAGACTTATACTTTGATATCATAAGCAAGCATCTCGAAGGAGGTGTGGACCCAGGATGATTGGGTATAAGCCGAAGTGCCCGAAGATGTTTGAACAACCTATAAAAGATTCACCACTCCTTGCGAGGAGATGTATACCCGAGGCCTATCGTCGGATTGTTACTCAAAGCCTCTGGCCAGAGCATGACATGTTCAGAGTATGAATCTCTTAAATACATGAGAGTAATCAGAATCCATAGGACGAGAAAACGTTACTTGGGCTAGGTGTGACGTAGTCAGCCTAGTGGGGACTGACACACATAGACCATGTCCTGAACCAAGTGGGTATAAGATGGTGAAGGGAATGGGGCATGATTCATTATAGCTGCTGAAGGGTTTCAGAATTGTTTCTGAGGTCAACCGTTGATCTTTCGATTAATTGGGGATCATGATGTACTACTAGGTGCCACTCATGATCGTTCTATAATTGGTTGATTATAGACGGCCAACATAAATTGAAAGCCTATTTAGTCACACACACTACGAGTAATCCGAGGGATTTAAAACGAGTTGAAAATTTGATTTTCCAATCAAGAGAGATTATGTTTGGTTGAGCCAAACGATAAGTCGAATCTGAATTTTTCAGAGACGCATCGGAAGCGTAAAATGGCTAAGTCTTTTGAAGACTTAATAGATGAATTAAATAAGTTTAATTCATTGGGGCTTGGCTTGGATGGGCCGGCCAAAGAGGGCATCCATCCTCTTTGCTTGGTCGGCCACAACAAAGGGAGAGAACCAAGTTTTTGGTTCAATTTATAAAATAAACCAAGTGTGGTTTGTTTTATAAAATTATGGATGATATAAATTTTTATATAATAAACCAAGGTTTGGTTTATTTTTCATGGAAATTAAAATGAACCATGGATTGGTTTATTTTTTATAAAATCAATCATGGATTGATTTACCATGATAAGAAAATTTATTCCATAGGAGAGAAGATTTTTATCATGAATTAAAATATAATTTTAACCATGATATAAAATCAAACTTGGCATGATGGAATAAGTTATTCCATATTTGAGAGGCTTGATGGTTGAGAGACCACTATATAAAGGACCCAAGGCAAGGCTTGGGGGAAAAAATCATAGAGATGAAGGCATATTCTCTCTCCCTCTCTTTCTCTCCTTCTCTTCTCCCCTTCTTGTCGTGCGCCAACCAGCCCCAAGAAGGAGCACCAGCCGGCCATCCTTTTGTGGTTAGTCTTCCGACTTCTCTCTTGGTTTTTCTCGTCGCGTTCTCGGAGAATCTAGTAGTTCTCGAGAACACGAAACTCGTGGCTTTGTGAAGACATCCCGAAGATACTCGGCGTGGACGTGAATAGAGGCGGAGCTTCCAAGGGACGCTTACGGTTGGATCTCATCCCTTCCTTCGAGTTACGCGAGATAATATGTAAATTAGTTTACGTTTCTGCAAAAATTTTAAATATATGATCGTGTCTACACAAGATAAAATTGCATGCTTAGATGTGTGGTTAAATAATTTAGAGAAATTATTTATGCTAAACCTTCCACTGCATATAATTAATTTTAAAATTATGAACTCGCATCCATGTCAACATGCACCCGGACCCAACACCTGTGGCTATGTAAGTATGACGCCCAACACCTGTGGCGAATGAAAATATGTAGCCAAGCACCTATAACTATGCAAGTATGACACCCAACACCTGTGGCGATGCATGTATGTAGCCCAACACCTGTGGCAATGCAAGTATGATGCCTAGCACCTATGGCGAATGCATGTATGTAGCTCAGCACCTGTGGCTATGCAAATATGACACCTAGCAACTGTGGTGAATGCATGTATGTAGCCCAGCACATGTGGCTATGCAAATATGACTAAGACATGACTGATGACGAGCTCGGACCTCAGGGGAGTTGGTGGTCTCCATCATCCAACAGCACAGTGCTAACAGCTCTATCAATACAGAAAATCTGACTGCGCGACAGGCTCAGACCTTGGGGAGCCGATGATGCCAATATGCAATCGTACAGAGCCTACAGCTCAGTATGCAACCTAAAGGGTAGTGTATGCTAATAATACCCTCCTCCCTAACCAGATCCTCAACCATGCATCAGTAGGAAAGGTATAGGTCTAACCCATGTGTCCTGATCTATCGATCATACCCTAGGTATCCATACAAGGTATATCTAGGATTTAGCCAAAACATAGATACTACCATCATATCTAAGCACATATGTATGCATGACAAATATCGAGACTATAAGGAACTAAACATGAGTCAACTCAAAGTGTAAACAATAGATATCAAGTAATGATAAACAAAAGTAGGTATAGCGTATAAACTTACTGCTATCTATAACAAACTATGCACAATAATAATACAATATGTAACAAGCCAGGCTCTCCCCGATCCATCAAGAAAAGCTTTGCTGAGATAGGATCTAATTTCAAGCCGATTTCGACCTATAATAACAAGCCTGGTATTTTCTATTCAGAAGAGGAAATTTCAGGTATGGCTATCCCTTATCAGTTTTCTTTAATTGGTAAATTCTCTGGATGGCGACCGAGTCAAGCAATTATTGCTCAAGCATTTAGCAATCTGGGTCTTTCTGGTCCCTATAATATCCGATTACTGCGAGCCGGTTACATTTTTATTTATCTTACCTCAAACGAAGACATGGCGCGCATATGGAGTAGAGGGGTTTGGCTTATTGGAGGCGTGCCATTGAGAATCTTCAAATGGTCGTCTCATTTCTCTTATGATGTAGAATCATCAGTGGTTCCTATATGGATTCAATTACCAGATTTACCTATTCATATGTTTAATAAGCAAAGTCTCTTTTCAATGGCTAGAATAGTTGGTAAACCAATTAAGATTGATGAAGGTACAGCGGATGGTTCTAGGCTTTCTATTGCTCGTATTTGTGTGGAGTTGGACCTGCTGAAAACTAGAGTTGAAGATTTCTGGATTGGTATAGAGGAAGAGAAGCGTTTACAGAAAATTATATATGAAAAATTGCCAAATTATTGTGTTGATTGTAAACATTTGGGCCATTCAATTGAGGAATGTTATGTAAACGGCAATAAACCAAAGCCAAATTGGTATTCTGATGACAAGGTCATTGCTGAAGAAGATGAATTGAAATCTCACTTAAAAAGGAAGGAGTTCTAAAATGCAGAGCTGGTGCACTTTGATGGTAAATCTTTTGAGTTGGGTGTAAAGCAAGTAGAGAAACAAAAATGGGTTCAGAAGAAGAGAAATGCAGGATATGTTAATGGTGATGATATTGAATATGATAAAACAAAAAATCGATTTCAGTTATTGACGGACCTAGAAGGAAATGATCAAGACAATCTTGTAGCTTTTGATAAAGTCGGCAAGAGTAAAACTTCCATGGAAGTGCGGGAAAGGAGTGATAAAGAAGAGCGCATGGCTGAGGTGCTCCCAAATAAAGATATGTTTGCCGTAAATAAAACTGTGCAAAAGGAAAATTTGCAGAAATTTAATGGGGTTTCAGTTGGAATTGAAGCAGGATATGAGAAAAATTATCAGTCCAAGCAACATGTGTCATGGTCTGAAAAGGATACAACTACAAAAGATACATTTGTAGTAATATTTCCAATAACAGAGGATTTACAGGCTGCTCATATTGATAAGCCGTGGGAAGAGCAGGAAGAGGTAAATAATACAGAAGCTTCAAAAAATTTTCAGGAAAAAGAAAATTCAGATAATGAAGTAGAAGGTCTCCTTCAAAGATCTGCTTCTTGTGATTTTACAGAAAAGGGGCTTCAAAGAATTATCAAAGGCAAAATAGTTGAAAGACAGAGATTTACCAAATCTGCTTTTCATTTTGCAGCTGGGTTGGGGGAAGATCGCAGAGTTACCAGAAGCAAATCACAAACACATAAAGCTAACTCTTCTAATCCTTTTTAATGGCGGGTATTATTTGGAATATTAGAGGGATTGAAAATGAATCATCTTTGAGAAGAGTACATTTCTTTAGGGAAAATTTTCACTTGAATTTTTTGGGCATTCTTGAACCATTTATTAAACTAGATGTGCTCTCTATCACTAGAAGGTTGGGTTTTGATAATGCTATTTCAAATTGCTCAGGGAAAGTTTGGTTCTTGTTTGATTCTAATATCGATTGTGAATTACTATTGGATCATGAGCAGTTTCTACACATGAAAATTAGTTCTCATATTTTTCCAATAAAAATGATAATCACAGTTGTTTATGCTAAATATACTCAAATAGAGAGAGCTATTCTTTGGGATAAGCTGCTGGAAATTACTCCAGAAGATAATGAGTTTTGGCTTGTTGGTGGTGACTTTAATGTTGTTTCAAATCCAAGTGAGGTTTCTAAAGGTTTTATATCTAAACTTGGGACAGTTAATGACTTTAATGAGTTTTTGATGTTAACAGGTCTAACAGATGCCGGCTTTGTTGGAGATAGATTCACTTGGTCGAACAATAAAATCTGGAAAAGGCTAGACAGAGTACTTTTATCTCCTTCTTGGAATGTTTGTGAATTCTCTGTTCGGGTTGAACACTTAAACAGGGATGCCTCTGACCATTGCCCTTTGCTAATTACATTTCCAAAATTTCCTAAACCAGCAGCTTCTTTCCGTTTTCAGAACATGTGGGTCATGCACTGCAATTTTCTCCAAACAGTAGCTTTGAATTGGAGGCTGCCAATTGCTGAAAGAGGTCTCAGAAAGTTACAATTCAAATTAAAAAGGCTTAAAGACCATTTGAAATGGTGGAATTGGGAAGTTTTTGGGAACATACATGAGAAGATTATTAAAGCCAAAGAAAACTTTGCTGAAGCTGAGAGATCTTTCGATTTAGACCCTTCGGATGATAATAAAATAAAGAAAGCCCAAATGCAGGTGCAGCTCCATCATATTTTGCACATGGAAGAGGTCTTTTGGAAACAAAAGGCTGCGGTAAAGTAGATGGCTGAAGGTGAAAGAAATACCAAATTCTTTTATGGTTTGGTTAAAAAAAGAAGATTGGCCAGTAGAATTTTTCGAATTTGGGAAGAAGGAGTTTGTCTTGATAAGCCGGAACTCATTCATGCCTCAAGCTCAACTTATTTTGAGAAGTTATTAACTGGTGAGGTTTATAATTGTGAAGATATTAAATTTGATCATATCCCCGCTTTGATTAATGCAGGTGAAAATGCTAATATCTCTAAGCTACCGGATTTGGAGGAAATAAGGAGCATAATTTGGGATATGTCTTTGGATAGTGCTGCTGGTCCGGGTGGTTTTTCCACACAGTTCTATAGATCTTGCTGGGAGATTATTAAGGAGGACATATTGGAAGCAGTCTTGGATTTTTTTCATGGCAGTTCTATGCCAAAGGGTAGGGCGGCTACTACAATAGTTTTAATTCCAAAAATGGATAATGCCTGTTGGTGCAAGTTACATCAATGATGTTCCTCTTTAAGTGTTTTAATGTTTGACAATTCACTTAAGTCAGTGATATATTGAACAGACAAAGGGGAGCAAAAAAGAAGTAACCTTAGTTGATGAAAAGTCCTAGTTAATCTAGGCATCGGAACCCTAAAGACCTAGCGAAGGGTTGCTAGGCACCTAGCGAAGGACTGCTAGGTATTGAAACTCTAAGACCTAACGAAGGGCTGTTAGGCACCTAGCGAAGGGCTGCTAGGTATCGTAACCCTAAGACCTAGCGAAGGGCTGCTAGGCACCTAGTGAAGGACTACTAGGCATAGAAGACCTAGCGAAGGGCTGCTAGGCACCTAGTGAAGGATTACTATGCATAGAAGACCTAGCGAAGGGCTGCTAGGCACCTAGCGAAGGACTGCTAGGGAATGAAGACCTGGCAAAGGACTGCTAGGCACCTGGCGAAGGACTGCTAGGGAATGAAGTCTTGGTCCAAGAGACTGAGCAACTTAGCTGAGCGATGACTAAAGACAGGAGTAGAGTCGGGTCAGGGTTTGGGCGTCTCGAGGTCCGGACGTATCGGAAGCTAAGCAAAAGTCCACCCGAAGAGCTGGGTGGCAACCATCTCCTGAAAGGAGTAGGTGAAGGGCGAGTTCTCGGGGATAGGAACTCGTGCCGGTTCGACCTAGGGTTTTGTGCAAATCCGAAGTCCGAACCAAGTCCCTAAGGCTAACATTATATGTATCCATGCTTTGTGTTTGTGTATCTTGCAGGTATCAAGAACCGGAGACAAAGCAGTTAAACCATGCAAAAAGCTGTTGGAGGCCCTAAGCAGGGCGCCCCCATGCAACCAGGGCGCCCCCATACAGCCAGGGCGCCCCCAACAGTGGGGGCGGCCCCAGACAGTACTAAAAATGCAGTAAACGTGAAGCAGGCAGAACAGGTGTCAGGCGGGGCGCCCGGGACGCCCGGGTTCGAATCTGTTTTGCTGTTTCGAGGTCGGAACACAGGATAAGACTTCACAAGGGTGCTCGGAACATCCGGGGCACCCTGGTCAAAGCTGTTATCAGCTGCGGCGAGGTAGGCGCAGGGATAAAGTTTGACCGAGTCTTCCGAGGCGCCCCCAGCGTCCGGGGCGCCCCCAACGTCCGGGCCGCCCCCAGGAGGCCTATATAAGGGGCTTCGACCCCTCTACTTCAGACACGACTTCGAAGAACCATTCCAAGCATTCTGACCGACGGCAACGCGCTAGAAACGAGGCTCTACGACCGGGAGGCTCCAGGAGGAAGTGCGCGGCACTTCGGAGGTCCAGATCGGCCAAGCTTCAAACTTGTTCTATTCGGTTTGCTTTAATTACACTGCAATTAGTTTTCCATATCTTTTGATTGTAAACTTGCACTGTAAGTCGGGTTTCTCCGCCTTCGAAAAGTCCGGGAAGGAGACCAATAGTGGACGGGCGTTCCCGTGCATAGGCCTTGGATGTACTGACCCTGGGGGGTCGGGAACCAAGTAAAAATCCGCTGTGTCACTGTCTTGCTTTGTTTTTTCGTTCTAAATTATTTTCCGCTGCGCTACTAATATTCTAAGTCCAGAACGAAAGTTTTACGAAGAATTCCGAAAGGTTTTTCACGGTCGATATTCACCCCCCCTCTATCGACGGCACCGGTTCTACAATTGGTATCAGAGCCGAGCCGCTCTTCACCGGACTAACCGCCGACGGAGCAACGACGCCAGGAATTGAGGGGGAGCCCAGGGGTGAATCAGGTACAATTTTTTTTTATGTCAAATTTTAAGTTGCATATTATTTGTTTCACGTGCAGGGAGAGAGGGCACTACAAAAATCAGTGCCTACTCGTAAGACTCGGTCTACACCACCGGCGGCAAAGGGAGTACCAGCGCCAGGAGTCCGGAAGAACAAGGATCACGTACGATGCTTCAAATGCGAGAAGTACGGACACTACAAAAACAAGTGTCCAGCGAAGGTACGTAAGATTTATGTTCCAAAAGTTTTATAAATTCCTGCAATGTCTTTTAATAATTTAGATAATTTCCCTGATAAGTTAGAATTACTGCATAGTCAAGTAGATATTTTGAATGATCAGTTACAAAATGTGAATATGGCTAAAATGTTAGAAATAAATTGTTTAATCATTAATACCAATTCAATAATTGCTAAAATTAATTCTGATATTAAATCTAAAATAAACTCTGACAATTCTACAGATAATGCTGCAATTAATTCTGCATCTAAATCTGAAATTAATCCCGAATTCGAATTTGAAAATCCTAAGGATAAAATCGAGTTCAAATTTGAAAATTCTAAAGATAACTCTGAAAATCTCAAGATTAATCCAGAAATTAATTCTGAAAATTTTAAAGATAATCTAGAGATTAATGTTGAAAATATATCTGAGGATAATTCTAAGGATAATGGTAAAGATAAAATTCTCCTAGATAATAATTTAATTATAGATAATATTGAATATTATTATAAAACTTTAACAAGTGACCCAATTTACTCCACCTACTGTGAGGATATTGAAAAATCTAATCCTAAGGAGGATATGGAACTATCTAAGATAAAGGTCATAATCAATAAAAATTATAAAAATTCAAATAAATCAAAATTATTAGAAAAACTTGAAAAGAAAGATAAAGATAAAGAAGAAATTTTTGAAATAATTAAAATGATGAATTTAAACCCACAATTATTAATTAATCATGATAATCTTAAATTCAAATTAATTAAATCTTAATTAAATTCAAACTAAATCCTAATTAAATCTTAATTAAATTGTAATTAAATTACAAATAATTAAATCTTAATTATTCAAATTAAATCTTAATTAAATCTTAATTAAATCGTAATTAAATTCAAATTAATTAAATGTTAATTAAATTCATACTAAATCCTAATTAAATCTTAATTAAAACGTAATTAAATTAAAATTAATTAAATCTTAATTATTTAAATTAAATTAAATTCGAAATTCAAACTTAAATTAAATTCGAAATTCAAACTTAAACGAAATTCGAAATTCAAACTTAAATTAAATTAAATTCAAATTAAATTAAATATTAATTAATTTTAAATTAAATCTTAATTAAATAATAATTAATTTCAAATTAAATCTTAATTAAATATTAATTAAATTCAGATAAAATTAAATATTAATTAAATTCAAATTAAATCTTAATTAAATATTAATTAAACTCTAATTAAATTAAATATTAATTAAATTCAAATTAAATCTTAATTAAATCTTAATTAAATATTAATTAATTTCAAATTAAATTAAATATTAATTAAATTCAAATTAAATCTTAATTAAATATTAATTAAATTCAAATTAAATTAAATTCAAATTCAAATTAAATTAAATTCAAATTAAATTAAATTCAAATTCAATCTTAATTCAATCTTAATTAAATATTAATTAAATTCAAATTAAATTAAATATTAATTAAACTAAAATTAAATTAAATATTAATTAAATTCAAATTAAATCTTAATTAAATCTTAATTCAATTCAAATTAAAATTAATATTAATTAAATTCAAATTAAATCTTAATTAAATATTAATTAAATTCAAATTAAATTAAATTCTAATTAAATCTTAATTAAATATTAATTAAATTCAAATTTGAAATTAATTCAAATTAAATCAACTCAAACTTAATTAATTGAAAATTAAATTCATTAATTCTCAATTGATTAATTAATTAAGTCAACTTCAATCAATTCTTAATCATCCTGAATCCAACTAAAATCTTAAATAACTTAAACTCAAACTAAAATAAAATTTTACCCAAACTATAACAATTAAAATTAATAACATTAAATATGTCAAAATGGGTTGGCATATTCGCGGGTTCACTCGACATGTATCAAATCGGGAATTTGATACATTTTTAGAAACCTAAATAAAATGGTTTGAATTGTTTGACTCATGCATAATTGCCATGTCATGCATTTGCTACTTACTTTTAATATCTGACATGTCATTTATATTTAAATTTTATGCATATATTAGAACGGCTATAGGAAAAAGAATAATTGAAACTTGATCAACCTAGTATTGGGTGGAGGTGAGATGATAGTACGTTAGGGAAGCCAATTCTAATAAGGTCAAGTATACTCTACTTGGTCTATTTAGACTGGTGAAACTAGCCGAAGCTACCGATCCAAGACCCAAACTAGTTAGACCAGAATTTTTCAAAAAGTAATTTTGAAAATGAAATTTCATTAAAAGGCTTTGTCAAGGAAAAGGATGATGATCCAATAAGGCTACGGCCAAAGAAGGCCTAGTGCCTCCCCAAGACCTGGAAGCCAATTTTTAAAATTCAAATTCAAGTTACTTCTTGTCAAATTCAAATCTAACACAAGCTTCAATTAAATCTTAGAATTAATAATAAATTAAGAAAAATAATTCAAACATCTCACAATACACCTATAAGGCAACTATGCTTGTTGTATTGATACATCTAAAATGGGTGAGATGTTAAGGACTAATAAATTGAAAATTATTTTTTATTTTTCAAAATGGGTAGAATATTTTCCTAAAAATATATTTTCAAAATAGTGCTTCAACATAATAATGTTTTTATGGAATTCATGCTTATCTGATTGAATATACACATTATACGTTTTTCAAAAATTATATCTTTTCAAAAATTGTTTGACTCACTCAATTAGACACAAGCCTCTTAGGACAACACTAAAGTTCCTTAAGGCACTTAGATAGAGTCAAACGGTATCGGATACAGGGGGAGTGATTTTTTTTTTGGCTTTCGAAAACTACACTGTAAAAATTACTATTTGAAAATACTTTTCGAAAATTGAGCTTTAAATCGTTATCACTTGTGTTTTTTTGAAAAAGGTTTATGTTGTAAAATTTATCTATTTGATTTTGATAAACCCTAAAGACACAGAGGAAAGTTCACTTCATAATCTACAAGGACTCCTAGGATGTGCCAACTTTAGGAGGAGTATAAATCAAACTTCTGAAATAATCTTGTTTAATTAATTGTTTTGAAATTATTAGATAATTTCTTTAATTTGAATCAAACCTTAAGACTTAGAGGAAGAGTACTTGTGGTCAACAAGCTTCCCAGGACTGGGTCAAGTTTAGGGGGAGATCAAATTAAAAGAATTATTGAATATCTCAAATGTTTTCATGAGCTGTATTTTCAAATCTTGCTTGAAACATAAGTAGTTTTTCAAATACTATTAGTCTATTGTTTTCGTGTGACCTATGAAATTATCTTTGAAACAATATTTACTTGAGTTTGAAGAAATTCCAGGACACTTAGGAAATGTCCTTGTAGTCAACAAGGTTTCCCAGGATTGTGTCAGACTGGAAAAGAAACTTAGTCAAGTAAAATGTTATGTTTCATAAATCACTTATTTTCAAAAACAGTTAGTACTTGCAAAATAGACATAACATTTATATTTTCCAAAATAACATTCTTTCAAAAGTTATGCATTTTCCAAAAGTACTTAATTATTCAAAAATTCAATATATTTTCAAAGGTACTTATATTTTTCAAAAATTACATAATTTTTGTAATATATTATTCAAAATACAATGCTTTCAAAATTTTACACTAAGTATTTTCAAAAAGAACCAAAGGTTTTTAATGTTGGTGCAAGTATTTTCTTTTTGATGTATGACAAAGGGGGAGAGGTGTGTGCTTAAGTTAGTGTGTGCTTAAGTTAGAAAAAATTTTCCCTAAAGATCAAAAATGTAGTTTCAAAACTCATATCATTTTTTCCCAAGGACAGTAAGTTAGCCCTTTTAAACCAATCTAACTTAAGTTATTGTCAAACATAAAAAAGGGGGAGATTGTTGGTGCAAGTTGCATCAATGATGTTCCTCTTTAAGTGTTTTAATGTTTGACAATTCACTTAAGTCAGTGATATATTGAACAGACAAAGGGGAGCAAAAGAGAAGTAACCTTAGTTGAAGAAAAGTCCTAGTTAATCTAGGCATCGGAACCCTAAAGACCTAGCGAAGGGCTGCTAGGCACCTAGCGAAGGACTGCTAGGTATTGAAACTCTAAGACCTAACGAAGGGCTGTTAGGCACCTAGCGAAGGGCTGCTAGGTATCGTAACCCTAAGACCTAGCGAAGGGCTGCTAGGCACCTAGTGAAGGACTACTAGGCATAGAAGACCTAGCGAAGGGCTGCTAGGCACCTAGTGAAGGATTACTAGGCATAGAAAACCTAGCGAAGGGCTGCTAGGCACCTAGCGAAGGACTGCTAGGGAATGAAGACCTGGCAAAGGACTGCTAGGCACCTGGCGAAGGACTGCTAGGGAATGAAGTCTTGGTCCAAGAGACTGAGCAACTTAGCTGAGCGATGACTAAGGATAGGAGTAGAGACGGGTCAGGGTTTGGGCGTCTCGAGGTCCGGAAGTATCGGAAGCTAAGCAAAAGTCCACCCGAAGGGCTAGGTGGCAACCATCTCCTGAAAGGAGTAGGTGAAGGGCGAGTTCTCGGGGATAGGAACTCATGCCGGTTCAACCTAGGGTTTCGTGCAAATTCGAAGTCAGAACCAAGTCCCTAAGGCTAACATTATATGTATCCACACTTTGTGTTTGTGTATCTTGCAGCTATCAAGAACCGGAGACAAAGCAGTTAAACCAGGCAAAATGCTGTTGGAGGCCCTAAGCAGGGCGCCCCCATCATTGGGGGCGCCCCCATGCAACCAGGGCGCCCCCATCATTGGGGGCGCCCCCATACAGCCAGGACGCCCCCAATAGTGGGGGCGCCCCCAGACAGTACTAAAAATGCAGTAAACGTGAAGCAGGTAGAACAGGTGTCAGGCGGGGCGCGCGGAGCGTCCGGGGCACCCGGGTTCGAAGCTGTTTTGCTGTTTCGAGGTCGGAACACAGGATAAGACTTCACAAGGCCGCCCGGAACATCCGGGGCACCCTGGTCAAAGCTGTTATCAGCTGCGGCGAGGTAGGCGCAGGGATAAAGTTTGACCGAGTCTTCCGGGGCGCCCCAAGCGTCCGGGGCGCCCCCAGGAGGCCTATATAAGGGGCTTCGACCCCTCTACTTTAGACACAACTTCGAAGAACCATTCCAAGCATTCTGACTGACGACAACGCGCTAGAAACGAGGCTCTACGACCGGGAGGCTCCAGGAGAAAGTGCGCGGTACTTCGAAGGTCCAGATCGGCCAAGCTTCAAACTTGTTCTATTCGGTTTGCTTTAATTACACTGCAATTAGTTTTCCATATCTTTTGATTGTAAACTTGCACTGTAATTCGGGTTTCTCCGCCTCCGGAAAGTCCGGGAAGGAGACCGATAGTGGACGGGCGTTCCCGTGTATAGGCCTTAGATGGACTGACCCTGGGGGTCGGGAACCAAGTAAAAATCCGCTGTGTCACTGTCTTGCTTTGTTTTTTCGTTCTAAATTATTTTCCGCTGCGCTACTAATATTCTAAGTCCAGAACGAAAGTTTTACGAAGAATTCCGAAAGGTTTTTCACGGTCAATATTCACCCCCCCTCTATCGACGGCACCGGTCCTACAATGCCCAACAATGGAAAGATTTCAGGCCAATTAGTTTATGCAATGTATCAAACAAGATTATTTCCAAATTATTATCTTCAAGATTTAGCAAAATTATGGATAAAATCATTTCACCTTCACAGAGTGGTTTTGTTTCAGGCAGGTTGATTTCAGATAATATATTATTGGCACAAGAATTTAATCATAAACTGAATTATCATGTCAGGGGTGGCAATTTAATCTTGAAATTAGATATGGCCAAAGCTTTTGATAGAGTTCAATGGTCCTTTCTTTTTAAAGTCATGGAGGCTTTTGGTTTCTCGGCTACTGTTATTGGGCTTATTAAACGATGTATTACTGAATGCTGGTTTTCTGTTAAAATTAATGGACATTTGTCAGGTTTTTTCCACTCTAAGAGAGGATTGAGGCAGGGAGATCCTATATCTCCACTTCTCTTTCTCATTGCTGCGGAATTCCTATCCAGAGGCTTAGATACTATGTTTGCTAAATTTTCCCAGCTATATTTTAAAGTGGGTTGTGATGTTAAATTGTCTCATTTGGCTTATGCTGATGATGTTATGATTTTATTGAATGGATCTATTAATAATGTCAGGAGGGTCAAGAAGTTTTTAGAGGATTATGAGACATTTTCAGGCCAACTAATTAATGCTGGTAAAAGCTCATTCTTCCCTGCCAAAAGTATCTCTAGCACCAGAAAAAGTCTAATTGCTTCCATCACTGGTTTCAAGGAAGGTCAACATCCCATTAATTATTTGGGAGTACCTATAGCTACTGGAACAGAAAATCTATCCACTTCCAATTCTTAATAGAAAAAATTAGAAAGAGATTTATGGGATGGAATATTCAGAGATTGACGTATGGTGGTCGTTTGTTGCTCATACAAAGTGTACTTATTTCAATTCCATTTTATATCTTGCAGGTTCTCCTACCACCTATGTCAGTCCAACATCAAATTGAAATGATATTTGCTAATTTTTTCTGGGGAATGGTTAATGCTAAAAGGAGAACTCATTGGATAGCCTGGTCTGAAATTTGTAAGCCAAAATTGGAAGGGGGCTTGGGGATTAGGAAACTAGCAGATATTGCCACAGCCACGGCAATGAAGCTTTGGTTCAGATTCCGGGAGCAAGGTACACCTTGGGCTACCTTTTTATTAAAAATGTATTGTAGATCATCTCATTCAATTGTGATTTTGGCTAATTGGAAGGCTTCTCCCTGTTGGCGTAGATTGATAAAAATTAGAAGATTAGCAGAAGAAAATATTGGTTGGTTTATAGGTAATGGAGAGATAAATTTTTGGTATGACACTTGGTTAGACCAAAGACCTTTATTTCAAATATGTGAAGTGGTGGGAAATCCAAATACCAAAGTAGCTGAATTTATTAACAACCAAGATTGGAACCTACCCAAGTTACATAATACGGTCCCAGATAAACTTGTTGAGGGGATCTTACAGATTGCGGGTCCGGTGGTAAAGGAAGATGTAGCCTCATTAAGCAACAATTCAAACTGTTGTGATATTATTCTTTGGAAGCCAACTATGAATGGTAAATTTACCTTGAAATCTGCATGGAATTATATTAGAAATGGTCAGCAATCAGAAGAGATTTGGAAAGTTTGCTGGAGTAAGATTTTATCTCCTAGCATATCTATTTTTATTTGGCGTTTTTTGAGAAGAAGATTGTCATTAGATGAAATATTACAGCTAAGAGGTGTTGAATTGGCTTCTAAATGCCAATGTTGTGAAGAGGGAGAATCTTGGGATTATTGCTTTTTTACGAGTCCGATTGCTATGGAGGTGTGGAGATATTTTGCACAACTATTCAGCGTGGATAGATATCAATCTTTAGAGAATTGGAGAATGGGAGTTTCTTGGTCAAGAGATGGGCATATTAAAGAGGCAACTCCTTTATTGATTTTTTGGTATCTTTGGGGCGCCAGAAATAATGCTAAGCATCGAGGTGTTAGGCCATCTGCAAAAAGAATCATTTGGAAGGTTATTTCTTACTTTCAACTAGCAAACACAGCTGGTCTAATTAAGAGGCCTCAATGGAAAGGATGTAGTAAAGTAGTAAAAAACATGGGTCTTCAGGTGGATAACAGGATTATGACCTCTATTGTAATGGTGCGATGGAGATTGCCGAAATATGGAGTTTATAAGGTTAATATTGATGGATGCTCTAGAGGAAACCCTGGACCTGCTTCATATGGGGTTATTATTAGAAATTATATGGGTCAAATCATGAAAGTAAAGTTTGGAGTTATTGGTGTGGCTTCAAATGTGAAGGCTGAGCTAACTGCTATCTTGATGGGTTTGGAATTATGTATTTGTAACAGGTATACTCCCATTTGGCTAGAATCTGACTCTTTAGTGGCTTTGAAGATTTTGCAATCATCCTTTTTACCCTGGAATTACCGAAACTTGATCACTAAAATTAAAGACTATTTGAGTCAACATCAGATTTGGATTTCACACGTTTATAGGGAGGCTAACTCAGCTGCGGATTATCTTGCAAATCAAGCCTTTTACTTCCCTGCAGAGAAGGTATTGTCTGCTGATGAGATTGATAAAATGCTCAATGGCATCTGCAAACTGGACAGATTGCTCATGCCGCATATTCGCATTGCAAAAAAGTCTGTAAGCTGATAATTTCTGCTCCCTGTCAGATTGATTTGATTTGTCTTGCTAGATATGAATTGATTTGTATTGATTTGCCTGGATAGATACTATATTGATTTGGTTTGTCTTTCATGCAAAATAGTCTTGTCTGGCTTTTGCGCTAATGTTTTCTGATATCTGCAAGTTCTTCTGCTAACTGAAAATTGATTGATAATCTTTTCTCAAATTCATTTTTTATAGTGTGCCGCAGAATATATATTATTTTGGTTCTCAGAATTCATTCTTCCATCAGTTTTTGAACCCATTTTGAAGGTGGTGGTAAATCTCTCGGATAATAACTGACTCTTTGGCTCGATACTTGGGTTACTTTCTTCTTCTGGATTGATGGCTTCCTCTTTGTCTATGAGCTCTGTTGTCCAGAAGAATGATATTTCTGATACTTGTGAAGATCTGTGGGGATTTCTTTTATTGTTAATGGCTATTGTTTGTTAGTAAAATAGCAGACTTGTTTTATTCATTATTTTGGCATGAGGTTGTTCTTCCTTTTGATAAATGGGTTGCTTCTTCTCTGATGGGTTGCAAATTGCAAAGGCATGCTTCAACTTATGGAGTCTGTTGTCCAAAAGAATGTTATTTTTGATATCTGTGAAGATCATTGGGGATTCTCTGCAATTATAAATGGGTGTATGTTGGTAGATTAGCAAACGTGCTGAATTACTGCTGAAGTTGTGATTTCAACTGTAAAAGGCTGGTAGTCAGAACTATGGTTTCTTCACATTGGTATAGCAGCTTGAATCGTTTTTTGGACATCTTGTTTTTCTCTTATGTCTGAATTTAAATGGCAAGTGCATTATGAGTTGTCTCTGTTTTTTGGAAGTAAGTTGACAAAATGTTGGCTCGAATTTCTGATCCTGGGATATCTGTAATTGGCAGTCTTCTAATTCTAATGCCAAGACTCATAAAACCTCTCAAAATTTTCAATTGTTTCTTGCACATTGTATCAGAAAAGAATTAAGTAACCTTTTCAAATAGTGGAAGGATGCTGAATCTGAAAATGGTTTCAGCAAATGCGCAAATCTTCAAAAGATTTCGGAATTAGAAAGGTTTTGGTTCTAAATAGTGGAAGGATACTGAACAAACTCTCAAGAGAAGTGCTTTGTAGATGGCTGATATGGATTTGAAGATCTCTACATTGGATTAAAAAAGAGACTGAACTAATTGTGTAGCTAGATTTTCCTTTTACTTGTTTTGAAATACCTGTAATTAAAAATCTTGTATCCCTATATTAGAAGGTTTTGGTTTGGTCCCCCTTCTAATATGGGTTTTTCTTTCAAGGAATACGATTTTTTTCTTTTTCCTAAAAAAAAAATACAATATGTAAAAGATAAGTCAGAGGTACCTGCTTCAAATGAAGATGCTTGTATCAGAAGAGAATACCTCGTCCAATAATTAGTAACCAATCAATGCCCTATATCAAAAACATAGTTTTAGCTATCACAATAATTATTAAGTAGCTAAACCAATTCCTACATCGTATTAGGATTAACTTAACCCTCATATTTCATTTAATTAATCTAATTAAATGATTAGATCTTTCTAGATTGGGGTTAGGTTTCAAGTTTAGGATTAACCCAATGGTCACCTTAAATAAAACTAACCCAACCCTAACGACAAAGGCAGCTCACGGTAGCAACCAAGAACAATAGAGTTCTACTCAACTCACACAAGAACTCTACCTCACACCAAAGAACTAAGCTAAACACTTACCCAACAATAAGATCAAATCCACCACATCATCATCAACCTACTAGTCGAGATATAAGATATCACATTGCATTCATTTACAAGATCCACAAAACTAACTTAAGCTCCATACCAAATATCTCTTTGAGTTATCAATTGCATTCAACTGTTACTCAACCAAATCCAAATCAAATCCATACTTAAACATCCCACCCAACTTCAAGATCAGCAATAGGGGGAGAATCAAAACAAGATCAACACCTATCCAAAAATCTGATCAAAATCCATGGATTAATTTGATAAACTTGAGGATATCAAACTCTAAACTACAACTAAGCACCAAAACCCATCATCAATTCGAAATAGGATGAACACCAAACGAAAATCCAATTTCAACACCTCGGATCCAAACAGGACACCCAAACTCATTCCAAATCGCAGGAACACAGACCCAATACCAAAACCGACATTAACAATACCAACTCAATATTTACCTCTCCAACTTCCCATATAACACCATAAGATCAAAGGATTTATTTTATAAAAACTTAGAACAGAATTTCGATCCCCAATTCATAGATATCACATAGACAAATGACACCCAAAAATCGACAGCAAATCCAACTGAACTACTAGCAATTCCAACCAACCAACCAAGAGTAAATTCCTTGATAACGATCTTTACCTATGTTGGCACACGTGCAACCTTCCTTAGACCCCCATACACTTGCTCTTTGATCCACAGATCAGATCCTCCTAACCCGTCGAAGATTGGCCATCAACCATTTCTTGAAACACACAGGGAGCAAGTCAACGAAACCAAACAAGAATCCATCGTAGAGGAAAGAAGGACCAGTGGTATCTCTCATGAACTCACCTTAAACCGGGGAAAAAGAGCTCGCGACCTCCGATCGGCTACTGGAAACCCTAGCAAGGAGAACGCCGCGAACAACCGGGAAGTCTGTGATTTCCACAGAATACAAATCTAGCTTCCTTGAGCTCACGACGGAATGGTTTAGAGGAGGGGCACACGTCGTGGTTGCGAAGTGGAATCCTGGGGAAATACGTCGCTTGGCCGAGAGCGAAGAGGGGAGAAGAAATAGGGCGATGGCGTTTGCTTGCGATCGGGTGAAGGGAGGAAGAAGAGGGGAACTTAGGTTATTATGTTTTTGCATTAAAGCCCCCCACTTCCATCAAATAAAACCTAAGCCCTTAATTTTAAGGCTTTTACCCAAGCAGCCCCCTACATGTTGTATAGCTCCTTTTTCCATGGGTTGGTCTCGGAAATCCTAAGCATCTCCGGCAAATTCCCTAAAAAATTTTTTGGTCCAGGTTTTGAGGCGTCGAATTTAACATTTCGAGCCAGTTCGAAAAATATTTGATTCGTATTCAAAATTATCGAATTCGAGCAAAACTCGAATATGTTCGAATATTTTTTCGAGTTGAATTTGAACCTATAATATTTTGTTCGATTGTTTGCGAGTCACCCGCAAGCTGAACTCGAATCGAATGTTAATTATTTTTATATAATTTTTATTTAAATATATTCAGATTAAGTTTCGAATAATTTGAATTGAATTCAAATTTAAGTCGTTTCGAATTATAATTCGAATATGTTCGAATCAAGGTTCGAACAATTCGATTTGAACTCGAGCTTGAATTTTATTTCGAATCGAACTCGAGCCAAAACTATGTGTATTTTCGAGTTTTGAATCGAGCTTCGAATATCATATATATTTTTCGAGCTCGAACTTAAATATCAATATTTTCATATTATTCGGCTCGATTCGATTCGTTTAGTTTAGTTTCGTTTGTACCCTAATTACAGTTACTCTAAAGATTTCATTTAGGAAAAAACATTGCATGGTCCATGGCTGGCCATGCCATCAGCATGCATGAGTTGGTTGCTGGTGAGTGGGCACGGCAGAACTGGCCGTCGCACCGTACGTCTCCATCGACTCACCAACCATCTTAATTAATGGTCATGCATCCTGTGACCACACTCACTCCTCACGTATATTGCAGGGTCACCAACCATTTATGATTCGATATTGATCTTTAATTCCCCAAAGTGATGCGTATGCATGGTTCAACTGAACTTTACTTGATTATTGTCATCTGATCAGAATAATTTTAAGGGAAGAGGAAATGTATCAGATCAACATCAGCTAGCCATGCAAATCCAGCTTCGTCTTCCTCGTCGTTATCTACCTACGGCCTATCGATTGATTTGGTGATTTACTGTGAATTGGGAAAGAAAATTTATGTACGTAAACAAGATCATCTGCTCATCAAATTATGGGAAGAGGCGAGGAAGTACAAATGCACGCAGAAATCGAGATGAAATAAATCCACAATGATAGAATAAATTAAACGGAAGTGCAAGCCACCGATCGCGGTTTAGTTTACTACAGGGGATTGGCAATGGTCACCGTCAGCACCGCAAGCAGAACAGCAGCCGCCGCCGCCTTCCTGATCACTCGCGTCGCCGCTGCGGACGTTGACTGGTCGGCGCTGGCGGTGGCCGCGGGCGCGTCGGCCGCGCTGTCATCGGCGCGCGGAGTGGCCTTCTTGGGCTTGACCACAGGCGAGGGCGCGGCGGCCGGGGGCTTCGGCCCGAAGAGCTGGTACGGCAGCAGCACGGAGTCGACGGAGTAGACGGCGAGGGGGAAGTCGAGGTAGAGGTGGTTGCTGACCGGCGCCTGGTTGACCCCCGTGGACACGTTGAGCTGGCTACTGCCGCTGCTGGCCGTGATGTTGACCGTGTACACGCCGTTCTCGCCGGAGGCCTGCGTGCTGACGGGGTTGCTGGTGGTCTGGAAGGTGGTGGGGCTGTAGTACCGCGGGAGAACGTGGTACAGAACCAGCGATACCTGCTCCTGGCTGCTGAGGCCGTTGAGGGTGCCGGCCTTGAGGTTGTTGAAGGCGTTGTCGGTGGGTGCGAAGATGGTCAGGCCGTTGAAGGAGTTATTCAGCTGACTCTCGATCTGCTCCCCGACCTGTGTCGCCTTCAGCAGCCTCATGAAGTTCTCGTACTGCCCGCCCTTCTCCAAGATCCCCGTAAGGTTGAGCTTCCCGGGCGCCTCCGGCGCCGGCGCGACGGTCGCCGCCTCGGAGGCCGAGTACAGCAACAGAAGCAGTACTGCGGCAAGAGCAAAACAAGAATATCCGACGACGGCCATTGCGACGATCGACTGCAGGTGAAATATGAATCACGAGATCTAGCTCAGTGTGTATATATATATATATATGTGGAAGGCAAATTGTGAGCTGGACGATGGGGTTGGCGAGTGAGGGCTGTCAGGAATCGACGACAGTCTGTAAAAGTTGCTTTCGATTAATTGGTTTATAATGCGATTAGGGAAAATGATGAGGAGGAAAGCTAGAGGCCAAGGAGCAAACGAGGGACAGCTTAACCTCCCGGATCAATCTTGTATAATATGTGTGATGATTGATTAAGTGGGGAAAAAAAATATGATTGTTAATTAGAGGGGAAGGTTTCTGAAATGGAAAAGGGTTTTGTCAGTGTTGTAGTTTTTGGAGGGAATTAGGTAGCGTGTCACGATGGAGATCTGTTGCATGATGCATGGTTACTATAGGATTCAGTATATATTAATGGGAATACTGTGAGGAGACGTTTCACCGGCTTATAGCTAATTGAAGATGAGTGAGGGCCCCTCACTTTGGTGCAGTGAGACTCCAGCCATCAATGAGACATTTAAAGTTTAAATATGACATATTATAGGACAATTTAACTCTAATAAAATGATAAATTTAAGATAGATAGATCATCACGAATAGTTTGTGATTTATTCCGCGGTGAAATGTGATAAAAAAAAAAAGAAGTAAAAGACCCTCTGAGCTTTGATACGCTGATAAGATGAACTTCATAAATGATGAGAGTTCGAATCTTACTCAGGTATATTACATAAGATAAATTTGAATTATTTATAATGTTGAGTCATTCATCAGGATCTATATTTCTCAATTGATCCTGATAATTAATGAAAAAATTTTATAAGGCCAAATTGAATATTTTTAAGATTACTCAGATAAGTAAGAGTAGGATATATGAATTATTAAAAAAAAAATTAAAGATGAGTGAAGGGCCATGGATTTGGAAGGTGGTGGACATTGAGAGAGCTGGGACAGTCTGGCTTTGGTCGTCAATCCTCGTCATATAGTAGGAGAAAGATAGGGCTTACTCCTTCAATTCCCGAATGATATCTACAAATTATATTAATATTAATTCTCTCCATCTAATTTAAAACTGAATGATTCCCAATTAATTGCACGATTTCATGTCTGTCATGATAGTTATTCACAACCTTGTAATGATAATCGAATGATTTTTAATGAAAATTTGGAAGAAGAAAAAAATAGTGGCGGTGGACAGGACTGTGAAACAACATTTGGAAAAGATTCTAGATTGGTAGTGAATAGGAGGGTGGTGCAAACGAGCAGAATCAAATTAAATAATATAAAAATATTAATATTTGAGTTTGAATTTAAAAAATATATATGATATTTCAATTTGAATAATCAAAGTTCAAAAATATAAATAATATGACTTTGAGTTTGATTCGAATCGTTTAAATTTTAATTTCGATAGAATTGAATTATATATTATGAAAATTTTAAATTCGATTCATAGTATTTAAATTTTAATTTGAGCATATTTAAATTAAAATTAGGTAAAAAATAATCAAAATATGGGTAGATCATGAACAAAATATTATGGATTTGAATTTGGTCCGAAATAATTATTGAATATATTTGAGTTTGACTCATATATATTTGATAATTTTAAATACGAATCAAATATTCTTTGAGTTCAAAAATGTCATGAATAGGCTTGATTGTATGACCTCCTAATCATGAACCCGACGGACAAAGAAGGAACAGAAGTAGAAAATATGAAGATTGAGAAAACAAAGGATACTCAATTTTCGTCCACCATCCTAACCTCCTATTTACAGACTTAGGGGGCGTTTAGTTTAGGGTAATAGGGACTAGGGAATGGGAATGGATGGTAATCATTCCTATTAACACTGTTTGGTAAGTGTCAATGGGAATGAAAATAAGGGAATCATTCCCTCATTTTCATTCCCTACTCCCCCCTCATCAATCAAATTCCTCAATCATTCCTTCCTTTTCATATATCCAAAACACTCCTTTTTTATTTTTTATATTTCATTTTACTATTTCATTTTATATTATCTCATTTTACTTTCTCTCTCTACATTTTAAAATTTCTCTCTACGTATTTATTCTTTTCTCTCTCTACATTTTCTATTATTTTCTCTCTCTACCTTTCTGATCTCATTTTCTCTTTATTTATATTCAATATTACTTTCTCTCTCTACCTCTCATATTATAATTTATCTATCTTAATTTTTCACTTTTTTTTAATATTTTCTATATCACCTTTTCTCTATATTTTCTATATCACTTTCTCTCTCTACATTCTCTATATCACTTTCTCTCTCTATCTTTCTCATCTCATTCTCTCTCTATATATTTTGTTAATCACTTTCTCTCTCTACCTCTCTTATAATAATTTATTTATCATTATTTATCAATTTTTTTTGTATATTTCATATATCACTTTCTCTCTCTACATTTTCTATATCACTTTCTCTCTCTACCTTCTCATCTCACTTTCTCTCTATATAATTTCAATATCACTTTCTCTCTCTACCCCTCTTATTATAATTTATCTATCTTTATTTTTTACTTTTTCTCTATATTTTCTATATTACTTTCTCTCTCTACATTTTCTATATCACTCTCTCTCTACCTCTCTCATCTCATTTTCTCTCTATATATATTTTCTATATCACTTTCTCTCTCAATATTTGCTATATCACTTTCTCTCTCTATCTTTCTCATCTCATTCTCTCTCTGTATATTTTGTTAATCACTTTCTCTCTCTACCTCTTTTATCATAATTTATTTATCATTATTTATAATTTTTTCTGTATATTTCATATATCACTTTCTCTCTCTACATTTTCTATATCCCTTTCTCTCTCTACCCTCTCATCTCGTTTTCTCTATATATAATTTCAATATCACTTTCTCTCTCTACCCCTCTTATTATAATTTATTTATCTTTATTTTTTACTTTTTCTCTATATTTTCTATATTACTTTCTCTCTCTACATTTTTATGGATTCCCATTACTAAAGTTAAACTGAACCAAACATCATTAATGATAATAATTTTCATTCCAGGATTTGAACCAAACACTACCAATGGAATCATGATTCCCATTCCCATTAACCCCTCAATGAATCCCATTATCATTCCGATTAATAAATTTGAACCAAACGCCCCCTTAATATAATTTCGGTCCCTAGTTCAGGGTCGAATTTAATTCGGTCCATAATTAAAATAGTGACAATATTTTATTCGGTCTCTAAATTAGGAAGCGAATTTAATTTCGATCCCTAAATTAGTGACCAAATATAATTTGAAAGCTAATTAAATTTGATCCCTAATTTAGGGATGGAATTAAATTTGGTCATTAATTTGAGAGTTTTTTTTTAAGTAGTGAATGAGCATAAGAAAATAAGGGACCAAATTAAATTCGGTTGCTAATTCCATCTTTTGTTTGAGAGTTTTTTTTGGGAAGTGAATGAGTATGAGATAAGATCGGAGCATCAAGAGACTGAAGGTGTCTAATTAAGAGTTCAATATTTCAATTATAAGAAATACAAGAATTGTGCTTTTAAGCACCAAGAATACCTAGTTTAAAGTTAAATTTTATTATTCCTAGAGATCACCCACATGCATTGCATATATAATATAATACATAAATATGTATAAATTTTATATCACCCTTAAGAATTTATTTAGTTAAAATTTAAAATTTTAATTTTGAAATTTTTAAAATATAATTTCAAATTAAAATTTTATCTTTTTTAAATTTGATAAATTATTTTCTAAAATTTTAATTTTGAATTAAGATTTGAAATTTTCTTTTTAAAATTTGTAATTATAGATTTATCTTTTGAATTTGTATTTTTAAGATTTATGATTTTATTTTCTGAATTTTTAGAATTTGAAGGATAAGAAATTGAAATAACTAATATTTACCTTCAAATTTTTTTTGATGTGAAAAAAAAGACATTAACGTAATTTAATTTTGGTCTTCACCAAATTAATTAAGAATTAGTTAATAAAGGATCTAGATTTTTAATTAAATAATAATAAAATTATTATTATTATTATTTTAATAATTTAGATATTCAATTTATATGATTAATTTTGAATGTGGTCGATATGATCCTTTGCAAAAATTTTATGAATGATCAGAGTAAATTGAAAAGTATAGATGAGAGATGAACCTCATTCTTTTCTAGTACGCAAGCAATTATATTTGTGATTTGTGAAGATAACAAAAACAAATTCATGGAAATCATAGTGAAAAAGGATAAATATAGGGCAAATTTATTTTAAAACAACGGAGAAGAAAATATGGTACTTTAAACCAATTTAATTACTTTCAATGACTTCTGTGAATTTTATAGTCTATATTCAATCGATTTTTATAAACTTCATAAAAATCTAGTAGTATCCAAATTTAATTTTTGTAGAGTTTTAATGTCACAGTCCGAGGAGCTGCATGTCCGACATAAATCAAACATCATCTCTTCTGTACGGCGAATAATATGAATCCTTATACATACATAATATGGTCTCCAATAACATATCATGCACGGTCAATCCCAATCGGAATACACAAAATATAATGAGTCTATAACATAAATCAAATAAAGACTTACCTGATCTGTCATCCGAACAAACGCGTAGCAAAACCACATCACATAATGCCTAACAAAGGATTTAAAAGTACAATCCATGTAACAATGCAATGCAAATACAAGACCACGACGCACACTAATATAGAGTATAAAATATAACATACTAATATCCGTAAATAAAGTGGAAAACCAAAGTTAGAGTCGTCGAAGACATGAGATTGACAACTGAGCACTCCTAGCAGACATCAACCTAAAAAAAAATGACGAACAGTGATGAGTCCAAGCGGACTCTACGGGTATCGAGATAGACATCCATGATAATATAATAGTTATATAAGCTATAAGAAAATAACAGGATATAGTCTCGCAGGAGAATAAAAATATGCATAACATAAATGATAAAGAATTTGTTCAATCTTCGTCATGCCTCCTTGAGGGAGAGGGTAAGTGGAATTTTTAAATTGCGGTTTAAAATAATCAAAATAGCTCCTCCATTTTCATATATAATACAAGTCGAGCTTGTTTTGGCTTATGCCAGATTGCATATTTTTCTTCGCAAGGAGTGTCGTTCTAATGAATTTCCAATTGAACTAGATAATGAAGCTTCATTATTCTTGCCCGAACAAGTTCATAATGTTGATTTCTTTGATCTATTATTTGATACTCAAGAACAACACCGAGCAAATGCCAATGCATGGAGAGATATAATAATATCCTCACGGGATGGACTGATGATTAGTGTGTGTGTTGCCACCATGAGGTATGGGGGTCAAAACTTATAAAAGTGAATGCGCCCGCCCTCCCACGTACTAGCCACAGCATCCGGGCTAGTAGCCCCCGTGATTTACCTCTTCTGTGCTGACCTCGGAACGGGTTAGCGGGACATTGGGGTGAGTGAATCGCTTTTTGCCACTATGCAGAGATATAAAGTGAATTGAATGCGGAGTGATGTTCTGTTGGATCAAGTTGGACCGGCTAGAGGGAGGTGAATAGACGGTAAAAAAAATTAAAATGGAAGGCACTCGTCTTTTTTAAAAAAACTTGGTCGCAACTAAAAACGTTGCTTCCAAAGCAGTGGATATTCAATAAAAATCTCCTTATGGCAAAGAAACCTTACAACAACAGCACACAAGACTTAAGAGATTTTGCAAGTGAATAAATTAATTGAATGATTTCTAAAGCTAAAACTCTAAGCCTATTTATTGTAAGTACCCTTGGATGATTTTGATGTGATCAACCAATTTAAGTTAGGTCCTGGTATGTTCAATCCCTCTGCTAAGTGTGCAGGAGCTTAGGTACGGAGGAAGTCGAGCGTAAGACGTAGCGGACGAGAAGGATTGTTCGGGAAAGTGAGCCGACGGGCTCGGTACAATCCGAGGGACGCGGAAGCTGCGGAAGAGTACACCGGTGGATCGAGAAGGACGTACGTGACGCTCGAGGGACGGGAAACCGGGAGGAAGCACGCTCGAGGGGCGAAAGGCCGGAGTCGGGTTCGGGTGAGCCTAACTCCGGTTGGCCGGAAATCACCCAGAAGACGAAGAACCAAAAGACTGGTCAGTTTGACCATGTCAAACAAGGCGCTCAAAAAAAAAAGAAGACTTGATCCTATGACCTCACCTAACATAGGTTGTCATAGTTACCAGTTGGGATAGCAATTAATGATATTGAGAGGCTACCGATGATTCTAGTTGAAGATGATAACATCGAAGTCTAAAGCAGATGATAAAGTCTTAAAGGATAAAACCTTATCCTTGAATCAGATCTAATGGATGCAGTTTAATCCCCCCCTCTAGCCAGTCCAACCTGATCCAACAAGTGGTATAAGAGCCAAGGTCGCCGCAGAAGGACTAATCGCCGACTGCAGCAATTTCAAGAAAAATGGTTGGAGCCGTAATCTACCCGCCGAAGTTTGAGGGGGAGTTCGCGATGTGGAAGTGCCGAATGCAGATATTTTTTAAAACTGATATTGAATTGCTAATAATTATGAAAAATGGTTTTTCAGTTCCTAAAGACAACAACGGCAAGGATAAAGAAATAGAATCATGGGCCAAGAAGGAGAAATCAGACTTTGAAGCAAACGGCAAAGCTGAATTTCATCTACTAGCTGTTCTTCCCGCGCAAGAAGTTAACCGCATCGAAAATTACAACTCGGCAAAGGAGCTCTGGGAGAAATTCCTGGAATTGCATGAAAGTACCTTAGAGCCAAAACTGAAGGTCACTTGGGACGAGTCCTAGTCAGAGGAGTCAGAAGGTCAAGAATACGCGGGACTTGCGTTAATGGCAAATCATCAAGAAGGGAGCACTGATGAAGGGGGAGAGATGTCAGAAGAAATCGACGATAAAGAAAGAACCTCGCTTTTCGAAAGCGACCCGGTAAGTGAGGTCTGTTTTCTTCCTCATGATCAATTATATGCAGGAGTTAAAACCTTGCTTAAATCTAATTATAGATTAGAAAAAGAAAATTTGAAATTGAAAAATGAATTGGCACTTACTTTCTCTTCTGAAATTTAAAAAAATGAAAATGGTAATTTGAAAAACTTATTGCAAAAATTAGAACTTGATATTACACATTTACGCCAAAAGAAAAATAGCTTTCCTGATAATTTAAATTGGTATTTTAAAAATCATAAGGGTCAATTTTAAAATGTGCCTAAAAGCTATATTCCGCCTAAGTTTTTAATTAATCCTGTAGACAGGAACTTATTTTGGGTTCCTAAATTTGTATTAAACTGAATTTTTTTTGTTATTATAAATGTGTGCATTGTGTTTCTCTAACAAAAATTATGTCTTTATTTTTTTTTATGCACAATTATGCTGTCTATCTACTGGAACTTCTTTCAAAATTTTTTGAATATTTTTTCCATCGAAATTTGAAATTAAGAGTTTAGGGGAAAAACTCATTACAATTTTTTTTTTCAAATTTTTCGAAATATTTTTTCTAATTTTTTAAAATTTATTGTTCAAGAACTCTTATGTGTTAGTTTGTCATTTTTGGACTTGATGAACGAATATAAAACTCAAAATTTTTGTCCAAACTCATATCTTCATCTTCGACTTTAACGAAAGTATTCAGATTTTTTTTCGATTTTTTATGAATTGTTTATTAAAATATATTTTTTTGAATTTTCAAATTGATAGAAAATTATTTTGACCAAATCTGATTTTTTTTGGATCTCCTCATCGACTGTGGATTTTATCAAAAAAAAAAAATTTAGATTTTATTTAAGTCATTTTTTTACAAAAAAAAATGAAATGAACTTTGAAAAAATATGTCATTTTAAATTTGAAAAATCTGTGGCAGCGCGATTTTTTTTCACTTAGAATAATTTTTATCACACTCAAAAATTTTCTTCTTCCCTAATTATATTTTCCCATTTTTTGATGTGATCAAAGGGGGAGGAATAATATTAAGTTAATGGATAGAATTTTAATTTAGAGTAAATTAAAAGTTTTTATTGAACTTAAACTGTTTATATTATTATGCATGTTTTTTTATTTTGTTTACCCTAACTTAACTCGGATTGATGCACATCAAAAAGGGGGAGATTGTAAGTACCCTTGGATGATTTTGATGTGATCAACCAATTTAAGTTAGGTCCTGGTATGTTCAATCCCTCTGCTAAGTGTGCAGGAGCTTAGGTACGGAGGAAGTCGAGCGTAAGAAATAGCGGACGAGAAGGATTGTTCGGGAAAGTGAGCCGACGGGCTCGGTACAATCCGAGGGACGCGGAAGCTGCGGAAGAGTATACCGGTGGATCGAGAAGGACGTACGCGACGCCCGAGGGACGGAAAACCGGGAGGAAGCACGCTCGAGGGGTGAAAGGTCGGAGTCGGGTTCGGGTGAGCCTAACTCTGGTTGGCCGGAAATCACCCAGAAGACGAAGAACCAAAAGACTGGTCAGTTTGACCATGTCAAACAAGGCGCTCAAAAAAAAAAAAGAAGACTCGATCCTATGACCTCACCTAACATAGGTTGTCATAGTTACCAGTTGGGATAGCAATTAATGATATTGAGAGGCTACCGATGATTCTACTTGAAGATGATAACATCGAAGTCTAAAGCAGATGATAAAGTCTTAAAGGATAAAATCTTATCCTTGAATCAGATCCAATGGATGCAGTTTAATCCCCCCTCTAGTCGGTCCAACCCGATCCAACATTTATATCCTAAGAGAATAAATCTAGATTGTTGATTTTTGATGAATTTTCTATTGGTCGTTGATCCATGGATGTAATCTGGACGGTTGATCTTGGATGGGATTAAACTGTATCCATTGGATCTGATTAAAGGATAATGTTATCCTTTAAGAGATAAAGTTTAATTAAAACTTTGTCTTCTGCTCGCAGCATCTCATTGACTTTACCTTCTGCTCGCAACAACTCATTAACATTACCTGCTATCTCAATTGGTAAGCATGGAGATATTTGTAAGTTGATGTTTCGGGTTTGATTCCTTTTAGCAACAAATAAATCTCTTTTTTTTCGGGTGCCTGGTTTAACTTGGTCAAACTGACCAGTCTTTTGGTTCTTTATCTTCTGGGTGATTTCCAGCCAATCGGAGTTAGGCTCACCCGAATCCGACTCCGACCTTTCGCCCCTCGAGTGTCCTTCTTCCCGGCTTCTAATCCCTTAGACACCGCGCGCGTCCTTCTCACTCCACCGGCGTACTCTTCTGCAGCTTCCACGTCGCTCAGATTGTACCGAGCCCGCCGGCTCACTTCCCCACACAATCCTTCTCGTCCGCTACGTCTTACACTCGACTTCCTCCTGCACACTTAGCAGAGGGATTAAACACACCAGGACCTAACTTAAATCGGTTGATCATATCAAAATCAATCAGGGGTACTTACAATCTCCCCCTTTTTTATGTGCATCAATCCGAGATAAGTTAGGGTAAACAAAATAAAAAAACATGCATAATAATGTAAACGGTGTAAGTTCAAACAAATTTAAATTTAGAATAAATTTAAAGTCTACCCCATTGTTAGTGATATGAGAGAAGTGTCCTAAGGCAATCGCCTTATGATTGTAATCATTTACTTGAATAAATGAATATTCAATATTTGAGTATACATGTTTGTGTATTTGATTGAGATCTTAAACTCATTTACTGAATGTTCGCAATACAATTCACAGCATGAGAGAATTTGTGATGAATTCACAACTAGTGATTATCTCTACATGTAACGCCCCAAAATTCCCATTTTTAGTTCTTAAAGTCCTTAGAATTATTTAAAAATGGTTTAGAAATATTCTAGATATATTTAGGAATTTTTAGAATATTTTTATGGAATTTTCCGAGTTCGTTTGGTATTTTAAAAAAAGAGAGAAAGAAAAAAAAGGGAAAAAAACGTTTAAAGGGCAGCCGGAGCTCGAACCCGCGACCACCACAAGACTAGGAGAGCGCGCGACCAGCTGGGCTAGGGTATCAAGCACAGAAAAGAAAGGAGAGACATGTATTTAAGTTGTAGTTAGGTCAATCCGCCCCATAAGTATAAATAGATAATTAAAGAGAGAAGTTTTATTTTCTCTCAAACCCTCTCCCTCTCCCAAGGTTGCGCCGACCCCTCTCCCTCTCCTCTCTTGTGCGCACGCCACACCAAGCCCTAGAGGGCCGGCCAAAGCTCTTCTCCAAGAGATCTTCCAATATTCGGAATCCCCGCGACGAGAGGAACGCGTAGGCGCGAAGAATTCTCCGAGATCTCAAGTTTCTCCCGAGCTCTAGACGTCAATCTTGGTTGTAAGTCCAAGATATCAATGTAAGTACTGCTCACCTGCAGTAAGAGGCGGTTTTTCCACAAGAATTTCCCTTAAAAGTTGTTAAAAGAGATATTTCCTTTTTGTTTGAGTTTTTGCATGTGATCTTAGTTCATTATATGCTTATATATGTTGATTAATACCCTATGTGAGTTTAGGGTCCAAGAAAAGCTATGAGAAAAGAAAAGAAAAGATAAAGATAAGAAAAGAAAAGGCCAAGGCCTTAAGAAATCCCCAAAAGTCAAGACTTAGGGATTTTAGCACGCAAGGTGCTCCAGAAAATACCGAGGCATTTACAGATAAGAAAGAAAAGAAAGAAAAGCTATTTTATTTTATAAGGCCAGTACCCGGCGTCCAAGGGCGTCGTTAAAGAAATCCAGGTGTCCAATTCCAAGGTCTTGGCCCTGGTAGACCAAGGTCTGCTCTATTAGGATTGGTGGCTCGCTACCCCAACCTTTTAGGGAACGCGCATATGAGATGGTACTTACGTCTTCAGTGGATCCAAGTGATTATTATTTTCAAGTATATGCTTTAGCAAAGTTTCGAAAATTTAAAGAGTTTTCAAAAAGTTAAAGAATAGCTAAAGTTTCCAAGTTGAGCCAAGAAAAGTAAAATGAGATTTATTATTGCTTGAGTATGCATGTTTTGAGCTATACATGTCCTTAGTTTTTCTTTCAAGCATATTAGTATCTCATATGATGTTCAGTTTGATCTAGAAGCATGTTTGCATATTTCGAGTTTTTGTGAGCTAGATAGTACTTACTAAGCTTTTTGCTTACTAGTTGCATTTCCTCTTATTGCAGATAAAGGTAAAGGCAAGCAATTCTGAAGGAAGACGACGAGGCGGTGCTGAGTAAAGTGTGTGTGGTGGCTGATTATGGAGAGATCTTTGGCACGAGACAATTTAGTTATTTAATTCACAATGTTATAGTTCATTTGAATTTCAAGTTCTTGTTTTATGGAGTTTAGCGAACATTTAAGTTTTGGATAGTTTTACATACTCAATTTCTTAGAGTAAAGATTCCATGTCATTTCTTTTAGCTTATATATTCTTATGCTTGCATTGGAGGAGTGGAAATGTGAGTAGATGGAGATATTGATACTTTGTTAGGATAATAGACACATGTGCCAAGATAGTATCAAATTCTCTTTGATTTAAGTTTTATTGCTTATAAATGTTTAGAAAAGTTGCATTCACATTTCATAATGCTTTAGCAAAGTCATAGAACATGTATTTGGTGTTATGAATGTATAGAAGTCAAGATTGGTACAAACTTTAGTGTTAAAGTTCATATAACTTGAATAGTTTATTTTCTTCCGTAAAAGTCCAAATTTCAAGTTTATGGATTCGTTTTGATTGGCTAAACTCATTAGAAAACTGTCATAGAGTGTAGAAATGGTGTCATGATTCCATATGGCTCGAAATATTAGGTTTGGAGGAGCTGTGAAGTAACTGGCCGAAACCTGAGTTTCGAATTACAGGCCTATCAGTCGACTGATACAGTATCAGTCGACTGATACCTGCAGTTTGAATTGGGCGAGGCAAGCTTCAAGTGTACCCATTTGCGAGCTTTTGAGATAGTAAGTGTGATATGTTAATATGCATGATTGCTCAAGTTAGAATATGATTGTTAGATGAATTTAAAAGTTTAAAAAAAAAAAGATTTCCGCATTTTTATTAGTCGTGTATTAGAGTCGAGAAGTAGAGAGAAGTAACGATCCGTCTGAAGGTAGAG